>BQNB010057170.1:0-33130 GCA_026074375.1 Tanacetum coccineum
TTAGACAACCAGTCCATACCTATAATCATATCAAAACTCTCATGTCCAAAAGGTATCAAGTCAATGTCAAAGTCATGACCCTCGATTTATAGTTTGCAACCCTTAATAACCTTATCAATCTCTACTAGCTGCCCGTTAGCTATCTTAATCTCATATCTAAAACCTAAATCGTTGGGTTCTAAGCCTAATAGAGGTATTAAAGTAGTGGAAACAAAACTATAATTGGCACCAGAGTCAAATAAGGTAGTGGCAAAATGATTGTTCAAAGTAAACGTACCCATCACAATGTTCGGATCCTGGCAAGCTTCCTCTGCTCCTAACATGAATGCCCTACCCCTAGCCTGGTTCTCTTGGTTTCCACGATCCTGACCCCCGTTATTAGTAGCAATTTGGTTTGGACGGGTTTCTCCCGGTCCTTGTGCCCTAATCCATCTAGGACATGCTGACCTGGCATGGTCGGTTCTACCACACTCATAACATACCCTTATAGTCGGGTTTCTAGCATTGACAAGATTCACATTCCTCGCACAAAAAGAATCAAAAAAAAAGCCCCTACAATCCCCTTGCCAAATACCCAGGCGGTAAGTTTGAAGCATATGCGGCAAGGTCTACCGGGCGCATGGTAGGAGTTGCAAGTGGTACACTTGGGCCAAGTACCCGTATTCTCTCTTCCTACAGGGTTCACAGTAGTAGCAAAAGCATTCATAGTCGATTCCTCTTATATCATTCCGACTTCCCTCCTATCCTTGCTAGGATCCCTCACATTACACTCTCTATTCAACCTTCTTAATTGATCTTATTCCTAACCAGCCCTCATTTCAGTCAGTGCACCAGAAATCAGTATAGCCCGTTCTGTATAGTTTTTGGCATCCTTTGCTCGCCTCCATCTCATGGAACTGTAGAGTAAGGCCATAACATACCTCCTTAATCATCCTAAACACATCATGGATTATCGAAATGAGAACTAACCAAGCCAACTCATGAAACCTATCAGTAATTACGCAGCAATGGCCAGCCTTGAACCATGGTGTGATTCCACAACTCAGATTCTAACTTTTTCATCTCATGACTAGGACAAAACTCTTGTATCATCATAAACTTAAAGTCATTTCATGACATACTAACAGCAACTTCCTGGCTTAGTGTGTGGATTTGAGAGTTCCACCACGTTAAAGCCTTACCTATAAATGAACCAGCAGTGTATTTTACTTTTTGGTTATTACTACAACCACTCATATGATGCACAAACTACCATTTCTCAATCCAACTAGTAGAGAACTATTACTAGCACCTCCTTACTCATCATATTCCTTAGGGTTACAAGCTAAGAACTCCTTATATGAACAACCTACCCGGTTTCCATTCACTAACACATTCCCAACGTTCTCCGAACGTTCTCATTAACCACATTACCATTTTGATTTCCAACATTTCCTCGGTTACTAACCTGAGCTAACATGGCGGGTAAGAGGTTCTGCAATTGTTGGGGTAATATCGTTGAGAAAGTCAGTTGGGGGGGGGGCACCCCCATGTCCCTCTCTCCTACATTCCCAATTGACTCCCTCTACACCCCTATTAGCTCCCATACCTTGGTCATTTCCTTGACCATTCAATTCATCAACACGCTTCATTCATTACGCTTCCTTGAGGTCTTCTAAAACCCTTCCACCCTACTAACCCATTCCCAACGTTCCCACACCTAGTGATTTTGCACACAAGCCGACCAGCACTTTCTGGTCCCTCATCCTTGGACGGCATTACTATACGAGGGAGAACATGGCAACGTTAGGCAATTGGGAAACTCGCACATATATAATAGGGAAAAGTCTTGAGTAAAAAAATCATAAGAAAAAAAGTAATAAAATTAACTAATAACGAACAGCATCCCACTAACTCCGCATTAGCTACCACCCACGCCCCCCCCGCCTCCCCCTCTCCCACCGTCTACCCAACCCCCACACTAACGACTTTCACAAACGCCCCAAGACTCCACACCACACCACCCCACCGCCCCCTACCCACCAGACCCCACACATCAATCCCCCCCCCACACCCCTTCCAACGCACAACCCCCACCGCGCTACCTCATCCCTCACACTACGCAAGTCAACCACATAACAGCAGTAAACAAGACCCTGTCGTAACAACTACAACCCTAACCCACCAACCACCACCCAAAACAAACACTATCCCCCACCTTCCACGCACCCCCCAACCCTACCACACAACCCTCCCTCTCCCACATCAAAACACCACCATACTCAAATACAACCAAAAACCACCACACCACCACTCCCTTCGTCCCACCACCCCACCACACCCAACCACACCCCCCATTCCCCAAATCACCACCCCCCCCTCCCAATCTCGCACATCATCCACTCACACCCCAGCCCACCCCTCCACCCACCCCACCCAACGTAAGTCCCCAACGATGTAGTTTGCACCCACAATACCCCGGACAGAGACGTGTGTAGAGCACGCGCATAAAAACAACGTAGGCAACCCCTACTATATTCCCATCCATTCCCAGTCAAATTCCATATTGAGCCCAACTCCCTTATACAATGACTGTGACATAAAACTCAGGCACCAACGCGAACAACAAAAAGGCACACAAAGCGTGAACACCACGCACATAGATCCTATAAACTCAACAAAACGACGGAACTAGGCTATAGTCTAGGCCAAATCCACCTATTCACTATAACCTTGCTCATATACCAATCTGTCACAACCCCGAAACAATGGCGGAAACTCGGAATGCGACACAATGATCAATCCAATAACACAAGGTACAAAAAATAAGACAACAACCTTGCATAAACACAAGTGCTATGAAGACCATCCACCTTGAACAAACTCAAGTGATGTCCCAAATCGCAACTAAAATCCACAATCTCATACAAATTATTCCAATGCCCTCACAGGGGACCAAATCCAAAACTTATTCCATAACATCCAAAACTAGAATCAAAACAACAAGCAAGCAAGACTTCACAGAGATTCTACGGGTATACTTCTAAAGTCTGCTATCCACAATACATCAAACTAATTCCTCTTTCACTTCACCTGAAAATGATACTCGAAACGCTTCACATGAAATTCCACTCGGGATACTTCTAAGTCTGCTATCACAATCACCAAACTACTCTTCTTTCACTTTACCTGAAAATGATACTCGAAAACGTCAACAATAATGTTGGTGAGCTCGTAGGTTTGACCTTAAACCCAAAAGTTGTGCCAATATTTCAACAGTGGACAATAGTGCTATATGATAGTGAATATATGCAAACAACCTTAGCATCACCACTAATCAATAACCATATGTCACTTACGCACCTAAAGGACCTACCAGCCGGAGTACTAATATTAGGGCAGGACCACAACCCTTGCATGCCAAACACAGTACATGCAAGTAAAATCACATCCCTTGTCATGCCAAACACAGTACATGTAAGTAAAACCACATCCCTTTCCATGCCAAACACAGTACATGCAAGTAAAATCACATTACATATATTCACAAAGCAGTCATAAGCACATATCTTGTCCCAAAAACAAAATCACATCTCGCACAGATCAATTCAAAACATTTCAAAACACATTTGAGTATCATTTTCCCCCAACAGAAAAACAGTGAAAAGTGGGGCTACGAGAACTCACCTCAAGAAAGTCTTTTAGTAACCAAATCTCAATCACACAAGCAAATGCAACGACGCCCGCACACGACCTAGTCCAGTTAATGTCCCAATTTAATCATCCAATTCCAAAACATACTTCATGTTTGATGCATAGAGTTTAGACGCGTTGTACAATTACCCAAAACAATTTAGTGGTGTGATGGTTGACGACATAGTTCCACAATCATATCAATCTCATTCCCCGATAATACATACTTATACTATTTAGAGAAAATAGATAAGTAATATAAGTAAATATTTATAATTAATAATTATAAATATATCTCGATAAGTCCATTCGGTACCCTTAGTCACCTCAAAAATAGTCATATTAGAGTTGAAAATGAAACGTTTACTCATAGTAAACATATTCGAGAAGTTTCGAGAAAAATTATATTTTTCGTCTTTTAGTGAATTTATTAAATAAATAAAATAATTAAATAATATTTTATTATTTAAAATCAAAAATCATGTTTTTAGGAAAATTTCTAAGTATAAACTTTTTATGAAATTTCGACATGACCCGTACGCTCATACAACGTTTTCCAAGGTTTCAAACCTTATTTTCAACACTTTTCATAAATTCGACACTTTTCGACAAAATTCCAAAATCTCAAACTTTGACGTCTACTAAAACGTTTTCCCCAAAATAATGATCAATATCATTTCGCTTTCAAAAAGTTGGTCAAAACTCCAAAAATGACCAAATATCGCTTATTGGGCTTTAAGGCCCAATAAGAGTCCATTATAGTATTTATAAGTCCAAAATACGATCCAAGCCCAACAACATATATAAGCTCATACTAATATGTAGAAAATAATCCGGACCACAATAAGCCCCTCCATTAAGCCGCGGCTTAAATGGGCTTATTGGGCCACGGGCCCATAAGCTCCACAATACATATATAAAGCTTTAAGATAAGCTAATAAGCTACGTATCGCATTTGGTTACTACCATAAGCCTCAAAAATAATCTACAACATACGCCATAACACAAAAACAATCAAAATCACTTTCCTAGTAATTTTGGGAAGTGGTTCGTGGCTTATAAGCCCAAATAAGCCAAGAAATAGCTTAAAAATAAGCCCGAATAGGCTAAACAAGCTACTATAAAAAATAAGCATTTTAGCATCATATATTATTTAACCATCACGACCACGACATCAAAACTACAAAAACCCTCTTTTTCTTTCTATACTCACGAACCACACACACCTTTTTCTATTCGTTTTCGTTCCTTAAAAATTGATTTTTCACACGATCAACTTATTTACAACTACCTCTATGCATCAAAACAAACCCAAAAGGGACAAATAAAAATTTAAATTATGAAAACTTACAAAACATATTCAAAAAGTATAAATTTGACACGAACCGACAACCCAACGTTATTAAAAATGAACACCCAAACACTCGTATCAACCCGGATTATCACGTTCTTGATCAAAGTTGGAAAATTTATGGTGGATTTTGGTGGTGTAGGTGGCGGCCGGATATCACACACACACACTCTTATGTGTGTTTTTTTTAAAAATAAAATGATAAGTATTATGAGATAATGTTTATAGTAGAAGGCATATATGTGTACCACTTAAGACACATTAGCTAAAATTAATCCATCTTGTTCCCTTCCTTGACTTCCTTGACCGACTAGCATCCTATGGGGTGCCGGGTCTTTCTTTTCGTGTCGAGATCACTTAAATACTCGTAAAACTCAACCGTAAAATTTTCTCCAAAGTTAATTAGCATTTTTATTCACTTTAAAAATACTTTTCCATTAACCTAGAGTATTCACACGACATATTTTCACTTTTCACCCTTCAAACTCATTTGGACATTAACGGACGTGTCGGACTTGTTTTTCGGCATTTCTCAAAATTCACAGGTCGAACCACCCGGAATACAAATAACACAATAATACCTTCCAAAAGGGATTATTAATCACAATAAACCTTAATTCATCACAATACTCATAAAAATCATCACCGTCAACACGGTACACAATCTGAATAAACTGACAAAAGTTAAATAGTCAAAGGACTATAAATGAAATATTCAGAACACAGAAAGGGCAAAGGTTACAATTTTTATCGAAACTGAATTCAAAAAAGCCTCCACACATCATGTGTTTTTTCACTTCTCATCTCACGTCACGCCTTAAGCCTATCCTTGGTCTATTGTGTAGCGTAAAAGTCACGCTTCGCGCCTTTGCGTCCAAAATACAAATTTAGTGTGCAATTTTTATACCAAAGACTAAGAAGAAGGCATTAACCACCAGGTTCGAATTTTAGAAGAAAAAGAAGCTACGAAGGTCTCGCAACGCCCTTCAATCCATAGGAAAACCCTTGTAAATTCTTATACTCTAAATACGCGTTTGATTTTTGGTATTATTTATTAACTTGGTTAGGTTACTTTAATCATTCGTCTATGATATTTGTATTCGTTACAAGGCCTTAGCGACGCCGTGGCGTGCCTTTTAGAATCCTGCATATAGAGCACATCAACCTGCACATATACATTTTTAGAAGGTCTTTTTGAAGCCGTGTGCCTAGTGTCGAGTTTACCCTAAATTTGATATATGATCATGTCTACATTTTACCTCCTCATACCTCACTCCAACACGATCGGGTATATTGGTGTTGTTGCTAACCCAAATCAGCCTAATGGATCTTTTGCATGTTTTTTCTTAAACATTACACTAATCAAAACTCACAATCTACGTTTTCCATAACTAAACTGTCAGTTTTCATAACATTTCACCTCCTCAAAGAAGTTTGAACTTGAAACCTCGACAAGGGAATCCCAAACCCCCACCACTAATTATGCCACGCCTATCATATATGCAATACTAATACAATTCACACGTGAAGCTACCACATCTATAATAGAGATTGCATTATTTTGATCGTCTTTCCAATGAACACCTGATAAACGGAAATCTTCAAATATAACAAGAAATACAAATTTCTATAATGAAGGAAAACATGTTAGGACTTATAATTAGCCAAACGATAAACATATTTCATGGGAAAAAATTCTTCATCAGACGTTTTAGTTATTCTTGTAAAAGTGCATAAACTTAAACAGCCTCGTACAGTAAATTAACAAACCGTTACTAACATAACCAACAATCTCACAACGAATTAACACAGGCTAAAGAGAAGAAACTTTAATATTAACCCAAGAATCAAATAACAGTACACAGAATGAAAGATTATGAATGAATTGACATGGTTTAACAGTAGTGCATAACGTACATGTGTTACAAAACATGTCTTAAAATGATTTCAAAGGTAAAGTAAGCGCTGCTTGGGCTTGAAGAGATACCTAGATTGATACGTCAAGTAAAACACATCCTTCAGAAGACGAAACTATAGTGTGGCAAACAGGAGGACTGGTATGCCAGCAATACCGGTGATTCCCATGTTTGATTTCTATGGTAAAGTACAAAGAAGCTCAGACTAAAAGCAACCATCATGGTCATTATAGAGAGGAACAGTGATGCAAGACCAAACATTAACTTTTTGGGTAATGATTCTAAGAAATCACGTTCAGCATAACGAGATGTGAGTATAGCTAAGAAAATGAGGACTGGGGTTGAAGAGAATATCAAAGAAACCGCATCTGATATTACAAAAACAGTGAGGGATGGTTTCTGGCGGAAAAAAGGAATACCAGTCTCTTGGTCGTAACCACCGGGAATTGTAAAAGCGGCTGCAAATACAATGGTGGCTATGAGGGTTGCAACCACCATAATTTATTTTTCGCCGATTGCTACCAAGTCTGCATGTTTCTCAGTGAATAATTCAGTCGTGTGGTATTTCACTTTTAATTTCTTCCTTAGTCTATAACTAAGCGGGATCATCTGTTCTACTTCCTGCATCACACACAAAAATACTGAGTATAAAACCAATTCCTTGATATGCTTATCAAATTAAATCATTTTACAACTTCTGACATGCTCGACACTTTAAGCCATTTGAAATATTAAATCTTTAGCTTTATCCATATAATCTCTTAGATATACAACATAGCTCAAAACTAGTTTATCAAATTAATGGCTTTTTTATAATTATGTCATACTTGATATGATGTAATAGCGTTTTGGCTCCCATGTAAAACTTATGCGCATACGAAGAAATACAAATAATTTGTAAATTTTGAAGGAAATAGTACCGGGAACCATAATAACTCTCGTTGCATTTGTAGTGCACCTTCAGACACGTTCTGATATCGTTTTGGCTTACCACACTTCGCAACTAAATGCAACATATTATTGTTTTTTATTTGTCTTTAATAGGAGTTATTAGATCTTTCATTGCACCAATCTCATATATCAAATTATAGATCTTTGCATGACAACGTTTGACAGCCACATGAAATATAGTTTGCCCTTTGTCGTCTTGTTTCCATATTAGATCGGGATACGACTTTATGAGCTTAACTATAAATTTCCAGTTGCCCATTTTTGTGGCAATAAAAAGCACCCGTGAAGGGTATTTCATACTACCATTTTCCTGCCTTACAGGTTGCCCTCTGATTATGTCGTCAATCTCACTTTTAGGCTTTATGGCAATTTTTTCCCAAAGTCTTTTTAATAACTGAAGGGCTTCACTTTCCTTATCAGCGAGCCCTACCTTCAAATGGAAGACTCCAAAAACTAAAAGTAACAACCAAGAAAACCGTCAAAACGCAATTTAGTTGTTGATCATTATAACCAAAGTTTCATGATTATGAACAAGACCTTGTTCTTCTACATTGAGCTTTGTACAATCAAGATTCATGCTTTTATATTAAAACATCAATATAAAGATCAGGGATAGTAAGGGAACGAGGTCGAAAGTTGCCTAAAGATGCATCAAACCTCTTAAATCAGTTTATCTTAAAAAAATTAAGATATCATTATAAAATTTGTAATACTAGTTTTAGATTTGCAATCCTATATAACATATTAATCATATCTAACATCATAAGACATTCTAAGTAGCCACTCGCTTTAGCCTATTACCCAACCCACCCAATTTGCCACCTCTACTTTATATATATGGTGTAACCACATAAACATTTATGTTATATATCGCTTTTAAAGTGATTGTTGTGAATGTAGAAAGTAAAAATAAGATATTTGATTTGAGCATCAAACATCTTG
The DNA here is from genome assembly GCA_026074375.1 of Tanacetum coccineum. Lineage (NCBI taxonomy): Eukaryota > Viridiplantae > Streptophyta > Magnoliopsida > Asterales > Asteraceae > Tanacetum > Tanacetum coccineum. The sequence goes on from BQNB010057170.1 coordinate 8,833, forward strand.
AAACATGTGCTAATGATCATAAAACACGCTTTTCATCAAAAAGACCAAAATCAAGGTTACACCTATGCTGATGCAGCAGGACACCAAAGGATATAGCCTAAGTGTTAAGAAGCTTTAGAAGTGTCAGGCTATGCTCTAACCAGCATACCGGCCTAAAGCAAAAGTGGCACTATTTGGTTTCAAGTTTTTGTGTGAAACATCTTATCGTCAACAAATTTTCTACTAGAGTATCATTCTTTAAAAAAATGCATTATTGTCATTCTAATCTTTATGTTTAGCATTTATTTGCTCGTCCAAGCTATTAAACCAACTCCCAAAGAGTCATGGCGATGAATGTGAAACAGATCACATGCATAATGATTAATGACACCATGGATGTACAATAACCATTCATCAATCTTCAGTCACATTATCATGGGGGGGGGGGGGGTGCAGAAAATGGGATTTCTGGGCCAAAATAGGTTCAAAGCTTCTAAACTCATGCAAGCCCGCCCGACCTGCGGACATGAATGCAACTTCGAAAGGTCGCCTATGTACGTATCGTTTTATTGCTGGTTCGTTTCCTTTCCAGATAAGTTTCCAGAATATTCTTTTCATTCAAACTAAAGGATTAAGATAAAACTTTGTGAGCAAGGTTTATCTAATCAGTTTGAATGGTTGAATATATCTACACGGCTGATTTTTAGCACCTATCTTGGCTTACTGACCAAGATAGGGTTTAGCTATATAAAAAGCCTTTCTCATTCGTTTTAGGTACACAGAAAAAACACAACTACAATATACCATACGCAGCAGACGATTTCCAGCAGTTCCATCGATCATAAACCTCGATCATCTCCGTTATCTTTCAGGTCAGATTGTCAAGTCCGGCTGTACAACAGCTTTGGACGTTGTGCCCTGGGAAACAGACGGCGAATCTGTTTTAAGGGAATCATGTTAAACACGAGCCTCGTTCTTTTACTGCTTTAATTTTCTGTTAATTCTTTCGGTTAATTCACTTGTTACTGTTATTCGATCTATACTAATAAAGTGTGTAGGTTTCCCAACAATAACAAAAAGAATGGTGATTTGGCTCAGATCTTCTACTTCCTTATATAATGCTTGAAACACGTTCCAAATCAATTCAACAAAGGTTTCCCATGGTATAGATATGCTTGAGTACTTAAGTAGATAATTTGAAAGAATAAGAAAAACAATGAACAATTACCAAGAATTTTTAAGGACTTTATTATTACCAAAAATATCAGCTTCAACACATTTTTGTAGAACCCAACCCCGATTCTCGTGTGTCCAAAAATCGCCTTCCATTTTCTTAGAACTTTCATAAAGATACCTCACCATACCGGATCTTGCAAATAAAGCAGCCATAAAGAGCGGCATGGTATTATTATTACCAGGGAGTTCCAACACAATCTCGTTATTTTTTACCACACTCTGGGCGGTTTTGACGTTTCCTGGTGCAACTGCTAAATTGAGTGCAGTGTTGTAATTTTTATTTTGTAGCTCCAGATCTTTCTTGTCCATCAAATTTACTAGGTTTTCCACAAACTCTTCCACATCCTTGGTGCTTTCTGCTGATGCTGCGAAGTGAAGTGACGTTTCACCATTTTCAGTGATAGCAGAGCGTATGAGCTTTGGTTTTTCTTTAAGAATGACTTCAGCTGTTTTCCAATCTCCTTTGACTGATGCTTCGTTGAGTGGGACACCATATATGTCATAGTTTTCTCTACTTCCTTCAAATTAATCAATTGAAAACGCATATTAGTGTTGGATTATGTGGTAGTTAGATTAGCTCAATACGACTAGAAATGTGTGAGCCTATTGGGGGCACACACGTTATACACTTAGAGTGTGTTTAATACTTCACGAAAGTTTCTAAATGTAAACCTTTGAACATAAAACGACTAAGACAAGAACCTATGGATGTCTAAAGGTAGTCGACCACATAGAAGGTTCTAGGAGGGTGTCTAGGTTTGTTGGATGTAGAGATAAGAAGGGAGGAGGTATTGTGATAAGCTTAGGAGAGTTGTAATAAGGGTAAAAGATTTATTTCCTATACTTATCATGATTGGGGTTTGGAAACTATAAATACCCCTCACCCTAAGTGTAACAACCCGAGATTCACGACGCGTATGACGATCGCGAGTTCGACGTCATTATTATTATTTTACGAGTTTTCGTAAACAAACGTCGACATTTAAAATTTTATTTGTCGTAAATAATTATTTTCGTATTTTATTGCGAAATGAAATTTAAAATATTTATTTTTGACGTTTCGCGAGTCAACGTTTGACTTTTTCGTTTCAAGTATCGTAAAATATACGACGCGACTCGTTATTATTTTAAGATCGTAAATTTATTATTTTTATGAATGTCGTCATTTTGTTCTTTGTCTTGAGCCGGATTCGTGTTTTAAAATGTACACATTTTATTAAAAGTTTAAAACTAAATTAAGTGTGACGGAAATAAAATTAGTCACAAAAGCATAATCCCGAGCTTTGGCCGATTTTATAATAAAAGAAAATAGGCTTGTACTAACTTTGAAAGAATAAAATGGAAGGAAGGACTATTTTTGCCAAAGCCCCAAACTTATTCCCTATAAATAAGAAGTAATACTTCTCATTTACAACTTAAAAAAAATGTGTTCCTTCCTCCCTTGCATCCTCCTTCGACCGGCCACACCATACCCCCACCCGAATCCTTCGATTTTTCAACATGCATTACGATCCGACGTAAAAATATTAATCTCATTATCAATACCTACATATCCCACTAAAGAAAATGCACATGCATTAAGTTTTTGAGAAGATAGAGTTCGGGTCTAAGTCAAGCAATTTCGGTTGGAAAAGTGGTGTAAAAGGGTTAGATTATTGTGTTTTGAAGCTTGGTTAAAATTGGAAAGTGTTCGGTTTCGGGTTTGTGTTTGCGTCCGTAGGTTCGAACCACAAGGAAGACGAAACCAACACCTTGTGTGTTGTTGTGAGTATTCTTTTTATCATTTGTTTCGTTTGTTTCGTTCATTTGATTTGATTATATTTGTTGCACGTGATGAAATCCGATGAATCTGCGTCGTCTAGTTAGGATTTGTTATTGGTTGATTTGAGCGAAGTGGGTAACGTTTATTAATCCAGTTAGATATTTTGTGAATGGTATTTTTAGGTCAAAATATGAATATTAGATGTGTTTGGTAACGTATACATTTGAGCAGAAAGTTTGGAAACGGGAAACGAGGTTCTGAGTTTTTGGATAATCTTATTTTTGGTTGGATTTATTGTAGTGGCCACCCTTGACGAGCGTTTGGTTATTTGAACGTCCCGTAACTCCTAATAACGAAGAAGTTACGGCAAAAACAAGTTTTGAAAACTATAAATTTCAATCAGCTATTTGAGCTTATTTTAGTTGCTGATCTGATTTTCGACAGCCATTTTGGGCACTTTCGAGTCCATTTCGGCCTTCCGACGAAACATAAAAGTTGTCCGGAATGATGTTTTCTATAAAATCTTTTTTTGATCAAAGTCACGAAAACGTGATATAACGGGTCAAAACTGATGGTCAAACTGCTACGTTTTATTAAAAATACAAGTTTTTGCAGAAACTTGCAGGGGCATTTTTGTCATTTTCTGTCAAGATTCAGGTCTCAGCTAAAACTGAAAAGTTGTCCGGAATATCGTTTCGGATCAAATCTATTCTTTGTCCGAATCGTGAAAATGTGATTTAGAGGGTCGTTTGGCACGGGTCAGATTTGGGTAAAAAATATTTATATAATTTTAAATGTCTAAGAAGTAAAATGTTGACTTTAAAAAGTCATCGGGTCTATAGACTTACATAAATTTTTAACTAGTAAAGGATATAAATAATAATTAAGTATTAAAAAAATATACTTAGATATTTAAACTTACCAAAGATGGTAACTTTTCGAAAATAGTAACTTTCTAAAAATAGAAAGTTATCGAAAATTTAACGTTTTCAATTAAAGTCACGTAAGATAAAACGTAAGGAATAATTATAACTCAATGAAGTGGGGTTTTGGGACTTAGGTCGCGCAAGTGGATTTATCATCACATGTATGAACTAATTGGTGTTTTACATGTGTGAGAAATCCACTTGCAGCGAGAAACTCACTTTTCGTGTCTAGAGGCTAAGATCCTTAAATAAATCCCACATTGGACACATTCCATTACTACATTGTTGAACACCTATTAGTTAACAAGCTGTTAACAGTGGCCTATGCACTTATCCTTGTGATTGTTTCAGAACATCGAGTGATACTTATGTTACTCACAATGATGATGGAAAGAAATATGATAGAGTTCGTCCTAATGTACGTTTCGGTAATTCGAACGTCCCGTAACTCCTTATAACGAAGAAGTTATGGCTGATTGAAGTTTGGAAAAATATATACTTTGCAATCAGCTATTAGACATATTACCAGGGTTCTAAATAGCGCCGCTGTAGCGCGCTATAGCGGCGCCATAGCGCGAGGCGTAGCCTCCACGTTACGAAACAGGCCAAGGCGTCGCCTTTAGGCGTGACGTGCAATAAAGCGTGATAAAGCGTGATATAGCGCGCTATAGCGCAAGGCGTGACGCGTTTTTTTGAAGCTTTTAAGAGATTTATTTTTTTTTGAATTTTTTTAAAGATATTTATTGGACTTGAGCTTATTTACAAGTATTTATGATTTGGGTTGCATGAGATTCGTGCTTAGTAACTCTATAACTCAATTTTAAGCCTAGTAGCTAATTACTATTGACCACTCAATAAATATTTTTTGCCGCTTTGAGTCACGCCTTAAAAACGCTATGACGCAACGCCTCACGCTATAGCTTGAGGCTTGGCTATGCCGCTACGTCACGCTTCACGCTATTTATAACATTGCATATTACTAGTTGCTGTCAGGAATTTGAACGAGCATTTTTGGCACTTTCGAGTCCGTTTCAGCCATCCGGCGAAACACGAAAGTTGTCCGGAATGACGTTTTCTATAAAATCTCTTTTTGATCAAAGTCACGAAAACTTGATATAGCGGGTCAAAACTGATGGTCAAACTGCTGCGTTTTATTAAAAATACAAGTAACAGCAGAATTGAAAAAGAGCGTTTTGGTCATTTTCTGTCGAGATTCAGGTCTCGGCTAAAACTAAAAAGTTGTTCGGAATATCGTTTTGCATAAAATCTCTTCTTTGTCCGAATCGTGAAAATGTGATTTATAGGGTCGTTTAGCGCGGGTCAGATTTAGGTAAAAATAAATATAAGTATAAAAGTCAAAGAAAGTCAAATGTTGACTTTAGAAAGTCAACGGGTTAATCCTAAACTTGTCGGGGGATAATAAAAGTGACTAAACGTTATTATTAACACGAGTAAGATATTTTAAACTTAACGATGTATACGAACGGAGTAGATTCTAAAAATAGAAACTTTTGTAACAATCGAAAAATAATATCGATATGAGTAGTTGGTAACAACATTGTCGGTCGAAGGTTCGACGAGATAACTAAATATTATCACAAATATATTTTGATAACGAGACTTACTAAATATGGTAACTTTCCGAAAACAGTAACTTTCTAAAAATAGAAAGTTTCATAAAATAGAAAGTTTTCGATTAAGCTATGTGAGATATAAATAAAAGAATGATCGTAACCAAATCTTGTGGGGTTTTAGGATCTAAGGCGCAAGTGGATTTCTCATCACATGTACGAATATATATATACTATATATATGATTTTGTCGATACGATGTACACATCGTTAATTATACTTTTTGGTATAGTAATCGAGCAACTCTAACTATAGGTCGTGATCGCGTTTGTGGATTTTCGTGCTAGACTTTATTGTTTGATCAACGACTTTTAATCAAGATGAGTTCATAGCCTCGCTTTTAAGTGTTTTAAATGTTTTTAAACCCGTGAGTGGGATATATTGCTTGTTTTGTGAAATTGAACGCAAACTGTTTTTGATACTTGAATATGATTCCTTCACTACTGAGTATATGCCTTTTTGCTGTGTGACCGTTAGTTACCATGTGTTAGTGAACGCTAATGCATTAAATAGATCTATTGGGTTTGACAACCCTGTCCGGGGTTTGAATCCGTTGGGACCACCCTGTCAAACGGACATTTTGTAGTTAGTATTAGGAGAAGTGGCATACTTCTCGGACATAATTTTGTCCTATGGGATGAATGTGTTAAGTTTCATTACACGGGCTCTTTAGTTGGAAATCACTATTTTTATAACTTGACTTACGAGCCAACGTTATATGTTTTGTTGAACCAAAATATGCGTTCTAACTATTATTTGTAAACTCTATGAATTCACTCAACGTTTTGTTGACGTTTTTAAGCATGTATCTCAGGTAATTTGCTGTTGACGGCTGGATGGGACGGAACGCGGATATCAAGGACGGTGTCTCGGTGAAGTTGTGTCATAAACTAAACAAGTGTTTTAGAAATCAAGTCGTGTTTTGACTTTTAGAAATAATTTATGTGATGGTATTGGGATCTATGTAACTTTGATCTTTATAATAAATAAAATTGTGTTTTATAAACGTATCTTTGAACGTTTACTAGGACTCGTGTGCATGTATTATGAAGTAGCACCCCAAATGTTGTATTCCGCTGCGTATCGTATTTTGGGGGTGTTACAGAGTGGTATCAGAGCACGAGTTGTTGTGAACTAAGTCGTTTTACAAAACTTGGACTACAACTGTTTTCGGAAAATTTTCACGAGTCTTTTACCGTTGTCCGATATCCGCGCGCGCATCGTTCCCGATCCTTAGAAGCCTTATGTGGTATATTTGATTGCATATTACGTGCGTAACAAGTGGATGACACTTGGTATATGTAATGATTATATATGTATATACATATACATACGACATTCGTTCTATGGTATACGACTATATATATCTTGATATTCGCTTTTTACGAAGAGTTTAATTTCTTTAAACATTTCGATGCGATATGATAAAATTATTTTGATACAGGATGAAAACATCGTTGTTATATGATTATCTTTGAAACTTTTTTTCACGACTTTACTTTTCATCTTTTGGTGATGTTGATTCGTCGTAGTTTGTCGATCCCATTGGGTGACTCATTGTTCGACTCCGATTCGAATATTTTTCTATTGCTTTTGAATCGTATATGTTGTTTCGTAACCTATTATTTTGAAAATTTTCAATTGATGGGAGTGTGACTTTTATATGTCATCCCATGAACCCTCATTGTTTTGGAAAACGACTATTAACTCTTTCTACCCATGCCCCATGTTCTTGATCACGGTTCTTCTGATGAACATGAGAAGTGCATTGTTGAATTCTTTCATAAATTCTAATGGGAGATGGTGTAGCTTATCTTGAACTTGGAGTAAGTACATGTCTTCAATATCGTTCACACTGAGTCTAGGTACATCTGCATAGCTGAATTCATACTCTTGATCATCGGATCTCCTGACTACAATTGATGTTAGAAAGCCATATCCCTATTTCTTCTTTACAATGATACGAAAAACTGATTTGATCCTTAAGTCTGAATAGACGTTTCCTTTCATTACGGCACTCATTCCTCCTTTGAAGAAATCAAATCTATCCTCTTCCCAATGGTGTATACCATTAAGAGCTTCAAAGTGATAGCGACAAACTTATTTGCTCCATCTTTCAGGGATCATATCCTCAATACCTTCTTTGTAGTATCTCGCAGCATAATGCTTGGTGATAGAAGTAGTATACTTCTCTTCTGTGCTGAGATCCACAAGGTAAGTGTAGTCGTTGTTGTAGAAGCAATGATGTGGTTTTGTACTTTTCGACATGTGTCGTTCAAATGATATGGTTTTAGAGACATCTCCTTCATCATTGTTCCACTGATCTTCTGATAATACTGCTACTTTGAGTTGACTAACATGGTATTCAAGTTCCACATCATTGTTGTACTGTACCTTTAGCCGTTCTAATCTTGCGCCTTTGAGATCTTCTATTGTAAGCTCGTCCTTCTAGATCAGTTCTTTAAACTTCTTTGCTATGGCGACAGTTGATGGTCCAAGAATATGATTTTCATCCTTATGAATGTCTGATTTCAAGAATAAATCAAACCATGTCGTTCTCCTTTTAGCCAATCCTGACTTCTTTGGAAACCATTCTGGTTTAGAATGTTTTTGGATAAGAATATCTACTTGTTTCTGGGGTTGCATGGCAGGTGTATCATCTTGTACTATAACCACGGGAGATCTATTTCGCCTTGATGATCTAGAAGAAGGTTCGCCAATATCCTTTCACTGTTTCTTCTTGTTCTCCCCTTCACGATTATTAGGAGGATCCTGATCGTGACACCTTTTGTGAAAGGATGATTGTCCAGCTTGAGCATCGAGTGCATCTTGATCAAGAATGATGGATTCATAAAGGGTGTCATAAAGTTGTTGATGAGTTGTATTTAAAAACCCCCAAATTTACACTCAGCGAAACCAACTATTTGGGTGTTAAATCATAGTACAACAACATAATTATATAAAAAACAACTCAAAAGAGACGTTTTAAAACATAAATATTAACATTGTTCCATTCTTAGTAAATATCAGAGTTGTCAACAAGATCGTCACCATAAAACATCACAACATAAGTTTTTTTAAAACCATAATATAAAGTATATTTTAGAGAAGGACCAAAATCAAGATTTAATACACTTCACGATAAAATCCTTCGTCCACCACATAGGTTAACCTTGATTACCTGAGATAAAACATGCTTAAAATGTCAATAAAAGTTGAGTGAATTCATAGAGTTTATATGAAATAAAAGAGTGAACACAAGTATTTTTAATCATCAAAAACTTATGGATCAAATAAGTTTATAATCACTAATGCATAAGCTCATGACACTGAATCCTTAACCGTACATATCATGATGTAGTGATTGTGCACAAAATTTCCCCCAACACAAGGTAGGTAATATTTCCATATACCTATAAGAAATTCACAATACAAAATATCCGCTTTAGGGTGGTCTCGCCATGGATCCATACCCCAGATAGGGCCGTCACGGCCCAATAGATCTATTTAATGTATTAGCGCTTACCCATCATAGGTAACTAACAGTTCATGATAATTGAGGTCTTTTAGCAATAGCTACTTATGCACTTAGTTCACAATCAGATCCAGCATACCGAAAACTACTTGTGTTCAAGTTATAAAACAAGCATGTATCTCCCTCGCGGGGTTTATAAAACTATTAAAAGTTTAAAAGGCGAGGCTATAAACACATCGTAAGAGCAAATAGATCAGAAGTAAGACGAGTCTTCGGAAGAACGAGAAATACTTCTAAGTACCACCTAGAGACTTAGTATAATAAATAAATCAATACGTAAAAATAAATCACATAATCACGAGATATCGTTTAAAGTATGCATTGGCATTTGCATTATGGCTATCAAAGTGTTCTTTCCCCATAACTTTAAGTCAAACATGTAGATTATATACAATAAAACACCTTAAGTTTATCTTCTTAACTCACGTTTAACCAATGTGTATCTATATGTTTTAGATTTCAAGACAAGACGTAAATTTTAAATTTCTCGAATTGACTCGACTTAGCCGACCTCTATCTCCTAATCTATGATAGATAAAAATATATGGCTTTCTCCTACAGAAATCATTTTGAAGCTAGTTTCTAAAAATTTAGCCATCATCTTCTAAAAAGTTTCTGAACCATGTGAAATGACTTGTTTACCCCTTGACACCCAAACCAGAATATTTCATGAATTTTAATCCTTTATAGAAACGGCCATAAATCTCAATCTATGATAGCAATTAAAGTGAGTCCAAATGGAGGTGTTAGACCTATGTGTCTACTACGAGTCTCATCTTTTTATTCCAACATTTTAGTGTAAAATCCTGGAGTTAAACTCATTTTCCAAACAATGGTCCAGACTTGACTAGTTTTTGTAAAACGGACATAACTCACTCATCCGGAGGAGTTATGATTATATCCAATTAGCCACATTAACTTTAAACATATATCTATATACCCATTCAATTTTCCAGAAGTCCACAAGCCAAAAATATTTTGTTCCAATCCAATTTAGCTACTGATCTATAATAGCCTTAAATCCTATTTACCAACACACGCTCTCATTAGATTTAACCTCACCAAAAGTGCATGCAATGCCATACCATATTGTCACACATCTTAATCACATCAATCTACATATTTTATAGTAGGTAATCAATTCAAAAGCAATTTGTTTACAAGAGCAAATGAAGAGAATAAAATGGAGGCTTACAAAAGTAAATAAAACTAGCGGTAATGAGCACCACTTAAACACCTTTCTTGATAAAGTTTCCAATGCAATAACCCACAAAATAAGCTCAACCCAAATCAAACTTTCAGCCCCATATCTTCATTTTACTCAAAACAATAACCTTTTAAACCCTTGATCAACTTTTGCAAGACTTTCAAGCAATCAACCAAAAAAACCAATTACCCTAACTCAATAATCACCAATTTATACATGTCATCATTTCCATGACATGCATGAACCTCTTCACAATAACCTAACAAATCAGCCCCTAAAGTTCAATAAAATATCGTTTCTTGACCTTTAAATGTAGCTCTTAATATAGGGAATAAAGATTACCACTAATAGAACCTTAAGAGTTTGCTTTAGAAAAAATTTTAGATGGAATGGTGTTTGGTGATTATTTTAGGACGGCAAGAGAGGATAAGTAAAAGGAGGGAGAAGATTTTCTAGTGCTAACTATGAGAAGTGTGTTTAAGTGTTGGTGGTTTTTAATACACAGAGGCATGCAAATCATGCAATTTAGTAGAAGGGAGTAAGGAGAGGGTGCCACATGGAGAATCCATGTGGATCCCCTTAATGTCATCCCACTAGTGAGTTGGGGTGGTAGTTTAGTTAAAATTTTGTTTATTTAAATTTTTTTTTTTTAAGGATAGGTGTTAGATTTGACGTATCGGGTACAAGCGATAAATATTCCAAGAGTTAAGGCGGAACCACGAAGTGGAAATGAATAAGACAAAAATAGTTTTACATCATTCGGGATACTTTTATAAAAATTTAAATTACGTAGGGAACGAAACGAATATTAATTATTAACACGGCTCAAGTTTAGATTAAATCAAAGAATTACGAATCGGCTAAATAGTAAAAAGCTAAATTTTATTCAAAATCATCGATTAGGTTCATAAATCATCTCTTAGGTAGAAAATGTCAAAATCACCGATTAGGTTCATAAATAATCTCTGAGGTAGAAAATGTCAAAATCATCGATTAGGTTCATAAATCATCTCTGATGTAGACAATGTTAAAATCATACGTAAAAATAATAATAAAATATGGATTAAATATTGACCTTGAAAACATGAAATGTTACATTTATGAGTGTCATTTGACTTGTTCAAGTGAATTCGGTTCAACAGCTTTAACTTTAAGTCCATTTTTGAGAGATCATCAGTGGAGGTAGATGATTGAGTGAAGAGATTGATTTGGTTGGTTTTCATTACTTCGAGCACAGAGGTGTTAAGGCGAGGCTTAACATAATTTTCAATGGCATTTGGGATATGAGTAGGTAGAGGCTTTTTTATTTCTGTCAAAACTTTTGCGTGAACGCATTCTGTAACACCCCTATTTTTACAATATAGCAGCGGAAGCTAATATGGGGTATTACTTCATAGTACAACAGTCACAATCATAGACAACGACTCAAAAGAGACATTTTTAAAGATAAGTTATCATTCATAAAATCAGAGAGTTTTACAAAGGCAGGTCCCAAAATCTAGAAACATAAAATGTGAATGATAACAAGTTTTAGCCATCTTCAAGTCCATGTCACTCCATGCCATAAGTTGCTCAATTATCTGGGATAAACATGCATAAGAAGGGTCAACACAAAGGTTGAGTGATATTCATAGGTTTAAGTTAAATAATTTGAATGCAAATTCGATATTGGGTTACGTTGTTATACACCCATTATAAAACAAGTATTATTGCCATTAGCTCATGAATTCGAAGCCTTGGGATATATTTGATACGTTATTTAGTCCAACGGGTGCTTTGCCCAAAAACACCGCAGATTATATTTAATGGTGTGCAATTGGTTACGGTTATAACTAGGTTATCACCAAACGCTGGGAAAGGCCAATCCAAATAAGATTTATTTCACAACATTCGCGCTCACTTCATAAAGTAATTAACGGTTCATGATATTAGGGACTTAAAGGCAAAATAGTTACTTAGGCAATAATAAATCAGGATAACATACAGAAAATATATTTGCATTCATGGTTTAGATTGTATCCCCCTCGTTGGTTTTATAAAATAATTGAAAGATTGAAATACGAGGCTATGAACTCACCTGATAGGTAGTTGTAATAAATATTCCAAAATAAAAGCTAATAACCTTATCACAATCTTAACAGGGAAAGTTGATATAGCAAAATGATAGTAAACAACCACGTCAATAACCTGAGTAAAATATTGGTCAAGTCTTAGGAAGATTGTACTCTAAAACTTTGGTTTTTAATGTTTAAATATTGTTGTGGTTTGATTGGAGAGTGAGTTTAGAATTATTGTTATCACCGTTGGGCCATCATAATTCAGTGGTCATTTAGTAAATGTTTGAGGAGCTGGGAAGACTTTAAATCGTAAACCCAACAACTCAGTCAGAACGTAATACCAAGATGAAACCCCTTAGTATAAAGATCCCTAGTATTGTGGTACGATAAAATGTTAAGTTTCTTCAAAAGCTAGTTGATGACAAGTTACGTTAAATATGTAACGTAATTGATTTATAATGTGACGATCGATAATTAATAACGACAAATGTGTCGGGTTTTAATAAAATCAAGTTTTATAATATTAATATATATTTTTATAATTTATATATAAAAATATAATATTTTATTAAGTTTGCAAAAATGGCAAAATATACCCTCGGATTATAAACTTTTACAAGTTTAGTCCTTTATATATAAAGTATATACAATTTAAACCTTTAACTTTGAAACTTGGCAAAATAGGTCCTTATAGTTATAACTTTGAAATAATGACATTTTCTAGCCCTCTATTTATTAATTTTAGAAAGTTACGTGATGAAAGTTCACGAGATATACCCTTGCAATAACTTGTATTTAGGTTATTAACAAGAAATTAATAGGTTGTTCGGTTTAAAATGGGCGAAAAAATGAGTAAATAGGACACGGGTGTCACAACCCCGCCAAGGCGGAGGAAGCACGGGTGCAACTTCATAATATCGTTACACACAATGCGTTTACTATAGAGATACTAAAAGGAAAAGAAATATCTACAGGGGATACTATGTGTCTTAACATACCACACAAGATAACCGGAGTCTGTGCATTATTAAGTAATGTCATACACGCAAAAGCATAAACCAACATAAAAGTAAATCAATTCCAGACTTAAATTATCCAGCAGAACATAAGTCTAAATCAAAAGAACAAATAAGAAGAACTCCACAAGCCAATCCTAATGTCTCTCTATCCACTTCTCCTAGCATTTCATTAGTCTCAAACTGTATACTGAAATGCATGCTCAAAAACGTCAACCATAAGTTGGTGAGAGTCATAGGTTTAAGACACGAAATAAAAACCAATTAAAATCATTACTGTGATAAATGAAAACACTGCATGACAATAAATGGACTACCATATAAGCTATCATACAAACCAAATCAAATCCAATCCAAAACAATACCATTCACACGATTACGAGACGTCTCTATCGCAGAACTACTCCAATTGATCACTAGAAGCATGTGAGCATCCACAAATCAACTCCAATTGAATCACCTAAGCATGGAGCATACCACAAAACCCACTCCAATTGATCACTAAGCCATGGAGCATATCACATCACAAATGTAGAACATAAATATATTAGCCACATAAAGTCCATGCATCACTTTAAACACATTATCACAGTAATTAAAACATTTTCATATAGCTTTCATTTCATCCCAAGTTTAAAACGAAAGTAAAATGTGGGGACTATGAAACTCACCTTTGCTTAGCTAAATCCAAAAGGTTCCAAGTAGCCTACACAAGAGATCTAAACAACAAAACGTATGGATTTAAACATCACTTTGGTCATCACTCCAATAAGGGTAACCTCAACTATGATGGGATTCTAAGCGATTATACAATGTTCTAAACTCATTTTGGAACCTTTTTAAATCTTACTATAACTCGTTTACACTTTATTCTTACATTCCAATTTTCTTGTTATTTGAGCAGAATTTTAGATCATTTGCACGCCATAAACGCACCACATTATAATCTTTTAATTTTTGCAAAAATTCCACAGGGTTTTAATATGACTTATGAACCTAATTACTCTCCCAAAGCTCATACTTTTATACGTACCTTAGAAAATATAACACCAAATGTCCCCAAAAATTCGGCTAGTAACAGACACCCTAAAAGTTTGATGTTAGCTGACCATTTTAAACACCACCCCATACTTAGCCAAAACTTGGGGTCACATACTGCATATGAAATGACTTTCACGTAATATTAGCCCTTAAAAATGTGTCAAGTATATTTAGAAAAATCACTACACTAACTGAAACCCCGTCAGAAAAATTCACTGTTTTTGCACCTTCATCTGTATAAAAATTATTTGACACTCCTTCCTGACCACAAAACTTTGGGGCTGGATTTTTTGGAAAGAAGACTCAGAGTACTACAATTTTTAAAAAAAGAATCGTTTTCAAATCATTCTTCCATCATGCAGAAAATCGCTCGTGAACACATCCCTAATTCTGCTCAACCTAAATCAAGATTCATGAAAACCCTAACATGTAATTTGCATGATTATGACCCAAATTCAACCCTAATCATAATTACAACACTAATTAATCATTATGATCTGTATTTTTATAAAACCCTAATCCACCATAATTAATGTTACATGAATTAAAAGATTAATGAAGGTTAATACACTTACCTTTTTACGCAAAAACCCTAACAAATCCTAAGCTTTTCTTGATCAACAATGGAGGCAAAATATGTTCTTTTTTTGGTTGGGGGCTGCATAATTTCGTGGGATATGAATGGGGAGGAAGAAATTATGTTTTAGGTTTTTACTAAATATCTTAATTGCAATCCTAATCCCTCTATACTTCTAGTTTTATCAAATTTGCACCTTAAACCCTTATTTTTAACCAAAACCGATAGGCCCCTATATAATTATATATATATATATATATATATATATATATATATATATATATTTATTAATTACATATTTACTTGCATTACCTTAAGTTTTTATAAAAACCTAAGCCAATTTGAGTAAACCTTTATACATAACCGCAATAAACCGCACCTTCTAAAAATAACTTTTCATTTCCAAATTCACATGCTATTTATGGAAAGTTTGATACAAACTTCCATATTTCAACCATATCATTCCTTCATAAAGCCACCCATATTCAATAAACGCTTAACCTTTAAAATCAAGTTTTGACGTAGCAATGCATGCAACACGTCTTTTATTTCCATTATCACCACACGTGAACAAATGAAATACTTATCTCCAACTCATATGCACATAAAATAAGATAATCATTCTACCTATAAAATGATTAAGGCACATATTAAACCACTTAATAACCAAAAAAGATCACATAGACTTAAGCAATCACACAAAATGTGTAATAAGTTAAAGTCAAAGGCTCATAAACCTAACTCGCTCAAACCAAGGTTGTCACAACGGTTATATGGTATGGCGTTTAGGGTTTTCTTGGTTCTTTTTCCATGTACATTGGAGAGATAAGGTGGATTATTGATCTTATGGATTGTTATTAAGAAGCTTAGATCACAATTTGGTTACTGGTTGTGATCCAAAAATGGGGTTGGTGAAGGAAAATGAGTACCGGGTCGTGTTTTGCCAATTAGGGTCTCGTTAGGGTTTTCTTGGATTAATTCTCGTCCATTGTTGTTTATAATGGATGAAATGATGATGGATATGATTTGTAATGTTTTTGGTAATTTAGTAAATTAATCTTATTTGAGTTGTGTTGAGGTTTAAATACGGTTAAAGATAAATAACGGGTCTCACGATTTAGAACTAGCTTGGTTTTAGGTTTTCTTGTAAATTTCATGAAATGAGAATGAATATGGATTGTAACTGAAGTGTATGACTTGCTTGTAACTTGTACTTGATGGATTGTATAAGCCTTTTTAGGAAAACAAAGATAAAACGACTATTTTGAATGTCATGCTTAATGACTTGTACATTGTGCTTTTAAGGACTTGTGTACTTGACTTGGAGGGTGTTTCATATTGAATTGAGTTGTTATATTACTTGTACATATGGATTTAGTAGCTTGTGCATTCATTTAGATATTACCTTTCATGGTATTAGGGTTTAGGGGTATACGAATAACGGTTAATGCTTGTTTGATAATAACGTTTCAAAATTGGTACATTAGTATTGAGTATGGACTTTGTAAAAATGATATTAAGATAATGAATTGACTATTTATGATGTTTGCCTGCATATTGAAGATAGGATTTCCATAGGTGGTTTGGTAGTCGTTAACTTTAGTTATGCAAATTGTGTTGCATATTGAGATATTTGGTATGTAATCGCAGCCCTCAAAAAATCCTTACAAACAACCCACCAACCTAATGTAATAAAGCGAAAAATTTCCCTGAAAAAGGTGGTTCATATATAATAGATAGATAGTACATTGCATCTAACTTAATAGATGGATATTTACATTGATGAAAATTGCAGGTTGTTATAGTCCCCCATCCTTACAGAAATCTCATCCTGAGATTTAATTGGATTTTGAAGTGATGTTTGAAAACAGATGAGGATATTTGGCACGAATTTCATCTTCGCGTTCCCATGTAAATTCTGGTCCTCTTTTAGAGTTCCATCGCACTTTGACTATAGGAATACGACTTCGTTTTAGTTGCTTGATTTCACGATCCATAATTTCCACTGGTTCTTCTACAAAGTTGAGTTTGTCGTCGAGTTGAAGTTCTTTCATTGGAATGATGAGAGATTCATCGGATAAGCATTTCTTGAGATTAGAAATGTGGAAAGTATTGTGGACATTACTAAGCTCTTCAGGAAGCTCTAGTTTGTATGCCACTGGGCCAATCCGTTCAAGGATTTTGAATGGTCCAATGTATCAGGGATTAAGCTTTCCTCGTTTTCCAAATCGAAAGATACCTTTACGAGGTGATACTTTTAACATAACACGATCGCCAATTTGAAATTCTAAAGGCTTTCGCCTTACATTGGCGTAACTTCTTTGCCGATCTCTTGCAGCTTGCAAGCGTTGACGAATTTGCACGATCTTTTCAGTGGTTTCATGAATTATTTCTGGTCCCGTGAGTTGAACATCTCCAACTTCGGCCCAACAAACAGGTGATCTGCACTTTCGACCATAAAGTGCTTCGAATGGTGCTGCCTTGATACTGGCATGATAACTGTTATTGTAGGAAAATTCTATCAATGGTAAGTGTTTATCCCATCCTTTCCCGAAATCTATAACACAAGCTCGCAGCATGTCTTCGAGTGTTTGGATGGTTCTTTCACTTTGTCCATCGGTTTCAGGATGATATGTTGTACTCATGTCTAATTGAGTACCCAAAGCATTTTGCAATGATTGCCAGAATCTGGATGTGAAATGACTGTCATGATCCGAGATGATGGATATTGGCACGCCATGTCGAGAGACTATTTCTTTGATGTATAACCTTGTAAGAGTTTCCGTACTATCAGTCGCTCGAGTGCGTATGAAATGTTCGGATTTGGTAAGGCGATCGACAATGACCCAAATGGTGTCATGTCCGTTTGAGGTTTTAGGTAACTTTGTGTTGAAATCCATTGTTATTCTTTCCCATTTCCACATAGGAATTTCTGATTGTACCAGTAAGCCGGATGGCTTTTGACATTCTGCTTTAACTCTAGAACATGTCAAACATTTGCCACCATATTTCGCGATGATTGCCTTCATGTTAGGCCACCAATAGAGTTTCTTTAGATCGTGGTACATTTTATCAGAACCAGGGTGAATAGAATATTTCGATTTATGAGACTCATGCATGATCAAGTCTTTTAAACCGCCAAAAAGTGGTAACCAGCTTCGATTTTTGATACAACGAGTTCCATCACGACGTATTTCTAATGATTTGTCCATTCCTCATAGGTTTTTGTTCTTGACATTTTCTTCTATGATGCTTTATTTTGAGCTTTGAGAATTTGTAATGGTAATTTTGGATGAACGGTTATGATCAATGCTCTAACTCATAGTGGTTTGATTTGTTTCTTCTGGCTTAAGGAAATTATAAGAATGCTATGAACAATTTAATGTCACCAAAATGTTCCAAGTATGTATTTGTCGGGGGGGCCTGTAGTCCCAACGTGATCCGACATGTTATAACGTTCGTTCCCAGTGATAGCTAGTCACCCGAACGGGGGTTGTCAATCCCGAATAGATCTATTTCATAACATGCGCGCAGACAACATGCTATAACGTTCGTTACCGGCGATAGCTAATCACCCGAACGGGGATCCACACCCGAATAGATCTATTTCATAACATTCGCGCTCACCCTCCAAGTGATTTACAGTTCATGACGCTGTGACGTAGACTTGTATGTACCCATCACAGGTGTCCCCTCCAAGAACACCCGGGCAGTGATTTAAAGAATATATACTCCCGATACCGGTGTCCCCTCCAAGAACACCTGGGCAGTAAAGTAAAAATATGTACTCCCGTTACCGGTGTCCCCTCCAAGAACACCCGGGCAGTAATTTTGTTGTTATCAGTTCAATCATTTCAAATGTAAAGTATGTATTTGTGACCCAAAAATAAAGTCAAGTAATGTATCCCATAGCGAGCTATGTAAATGAGTATGTAAACTAATTTGTAAACAATCCTGTAAATGCATTTGTAAACAAGCATGTTCTCACCCCAAAAATATATGTAAAACTGTAAAATAGGGGAGGCTATAAACTCACCTTGATCAAAGACCACGATCAAATAATCCAAATAAAATCCACAACCGAATCTGCAACGATCTCCTGGCCACAAACCTATAAATTATGTCTCTCTTTTATATACACGTATTAACTACGATCAACGATGCGGTTACATCCACGTCAACAGAAGACCACCATCATGAACATATTTTAATATTGTTTATATCGTTACTATTTCATGTGATGAGAAATCCCTGCGAGTCTTTAACCGTAACCTTAGTATATTTTATGTATATTTACTATTTTCCGTCCTATATAACTTATCTCTAATATTTAAAGAAAATTTTACTATTTTAGACCTTCCGTTTTTTGAAATCGAGTACATGATCTTAAATATAATTAATTGTAATTATAGATCAAACCGACCTTTAGTTTTGACCCGCTATGTTTCTTATTTTAAAACAGGACAATCTGTGGCAAAAGTAAATGTTCATTACGAACAAACTTTCATGCTTCGTCCGAAAGGCTGAAACGGACTCGAAAGTGCTCAAATCGTTTAATTAATAGATCTGTCAGATTTAATATATTAAAAATAACTTATTTTCTATTAAAGTGTATATTCCGATTTCACTCCAGTTTCTTCGTTATTGGGAGTAGTTTACAAAGGTCTAGTTTTATATCATAAACGTCGTTTCAATAAATATAATTTGTTTTATCTATTTTGTACACCAAAAGTCTAAACTTTTCAACATCTCGGATCTCCAGAATCCACGTTCTATTTTTATGGTTCAAAATGACCGTTACAAGCTCGCGCCCCAAAATCCGTTTTTAGTTAAAAACTCATCTAAATATTGCTTAGAGATTAATATTAAGCCCGGTTTTACATATAATATCACATTTTTACTTTAGACGCCGCAAAGGTTTAATGAGATTTCACTCACATTAATTAAATCCAGATAAAATTAAACGAAATATACTTTTTGTTGGTTACAAAAACTAAACTCACCCATTTCGGTGTTTATCCCAAATTCAACGCACCCCTTTAAGTAACCCAAACGCACTCCTTATGTAATTCTACCCAACCAAACGCACTAAATATGGTGCTTTCTCAATGATCCCAATCCAAAACACACCCTTATGCGGGCGTCACGACTCCCAAACGGACCCGCGCTGCGGTTCTAACCACCCCCCACCGAGCCTAACGCACCCTTGTGCATTATTATAAACCAAACGTGTCCTATGTGGTCACAACCTAACCCGAACGCAGCCCCTTGCTGCTGACTCGGAAACCAAACGCGCCCTATGTTAATAACCAACCCACCCGCATCCTTTTCTTGATATAACCAAAACCAACGCACCCTTTGGGGTGGCTGTGAACATCAACCCAACGCACCCTTGTTGGTAGAACAATCAAACACCCCCGGCTGTGAACCCACGAACCCGACCCAAACCAACGCACCCCCGTACTATTTATAACCCGGAACAAACACTCCCTTTTTTCCCCCCCCCCCCCCCCAAGGCTATGACCACACCCAACGGCACCCAGGTCGGCTTTAATAACAAAAACAAACAACCCTTGGCTGTAAAACATCAACAACGCACCAACCCGGCTGTTTTGAAACAGCCAAAACAAACACCCCCTAAACAAACGCACCCTATGTGGGTTGCCCCAAACCAAACGCAGCCCTTATGTGGTGTCAACCACATATCAAACGCACCCTTTGAGGTGTTAAAATAACCAACCAACCACACCCTTGATGATGGAAATACAAACCACACGCACCCGAGTGGTGCGGCTGTCCCGAAACCCCAAACCGAACGCACCCTTCTTGGTGACAAACCAATCAAACGCACCCTTTTTGTGAAAACCACAAACCAGCCGCACCCTTATGATGGCATGGAGATGATGATTATGATGATGATGATGACGGTGGTGGTGTGGCTGTGGCGTGGCGATGAGTGGGTGGTGAGTTTAGGCGCGTGGCGGCGCGTGTTATAGGGGATCGAGTAGATCCGTTGATGAGGAGCAGGTTGGGACTTGGCCGGAAAACTCGCCGGAAAATTATTCCGGCGGTCGAAGATGGTGGCGGCGGTGGTGGGAAGGTCGCCGGATATTGAGGGAGAGAGAGGAGGGAGATGAGTATATAAATGTGTGTATAACTTTGAGATGGAAATGAAATGTTAAAGGGTATAAGTTATATATATATATATATATAACTAAAGTGACAAGTCTATAATAGTGTGGGGGTAAAAAGTGTAACTTTTTAATATACTTTTTGATAGAAGCGGTTCGGGACACGTTTGAACTAGTTAACGGACGATTCAACTCTCGAAACTTGCGCCATTGTTTTCCAAATCATTTTTCTGATAAAAATGAGTATTCACTCGACTACTTTTCGCAAACGTTTTATAAAATTTATTTAAAACGTTTATTATTTATCTTGTATATTTCCGATAAACTTGTCCGTAAAATGATCCTTTTACTTGAATATTTGCCGTCTCCAACATACACATGAATAAAATGTTAAGATAATTTATTAATATTCTTTTTAATAAAACGTGATAATTAAATGTAATTTAATTATTTTTGTGCCGGTACTCGTTCTTGATTCTAAAATCTTGTGAGGGCATTTCAGTCACCTTCTGACTGTTTTCGGGTCTCGGTCAAAACTAAAAAGTTGTCTGGAATATCATTTCACATCAAATTGCTTTAGAGTCCGAGTCGTGAAAACGTGATTTAGATGGTCGTTCTTATAAGTCAAGCCAGACCCTAAAAGTCAAAGATTGAAATCGTCATTCAAAATTTCAAAAATTCTCGGATGTTACAGTACCTACCCCTTAAAGAAATCTCGTCCCGAGATTAAATTTGTGTTATCCGATTGTGTGACCAAGGAAAGACTTAAGGTTTAATAAACTCGTTCTAAACAAGACACTGATAACTTTATTCAGCAAAATTCGGTGTTTCTACACTTCTCAATCTACCAAAAATTTTGGCTAGGTTTGTCCAGGATATTTAATCCATCAAAATGGGTATCTCAAAATATATCATTACAGATCTTATGACTGGTATAACCGTGTTATATGGAAAGTCTCATTATAGTGAAAACCTCAAGAAGAAAGTGTAGTCGCGTGAGTATGTTTGTATAAGTTTCTAAATGTCCGAGGACGGAGTCTCGTTTCTACTATCTGTAATGTTCGATGATTCATATCAACGTGGCTTATGTATGTAAGTACCCAACTTACTTGGCAGTACTAGGATGTATCGCGACCTAAGTCTTCCTACTAGTGGCCCGAAATGAATAGTCCAACTATCTGTTTCGTCGATAGGTGTTTATCTCGTTTAGGGGAGTTGCATAACCTATTGGATAAAGTTGTATCAGTCGGGACCGCTCCAGGACCCAACAGCAGCGACCATAACGTCAATACTATAACAAATGGTGATGGGATGCCGAGAATTAGGACATTTCGAGAAACAATATTCCCAGAATAAAGTTTAATAAATGAGAGGAGCTCGCAAGAGAGCTTATGCGATAGATGGCGGATTATGGTACTCAGTCGTTAGTTCGATGAATCAGCCCCATTAGCTCAAGTGTGTAACAAGTCTGTTATTTCCACGAACAGTTCGTGATCGCGAGGATTAGCAATGGCAAAAGTAATAACTTAAGAATGTGATAAGGTAGTTCCAAGTGAGGCCTTAAGATTCTGCTGAGTGGCAAGACACGATTGTGTCTCTAGACCCTTTTAACGGATTCTGATGATTATCGATTTCAGGTTCATACTCGTGTCATATCGGATACCATTAAGCCCACTCATTTATAATTTCTTATTTACATAAAGAAGCGTCCAAATTTATGTAAGTAAGAAATGATAAACTTATGGTTCGGTGATTTACAACTTATTTATTTAAATGAAGAGGCGTCCCAATCCTTTCAAATAAACAGATTATAAATCATCCTACTTAATAATTCCCGGTGCAATACGCGTACTCTCATAACCTTCAAGGTGGTTGACATGACGATGCATGTGTTCTACTGAGTATGGGACGAGTGTTCCAAACTCGTCTTCGGAGACGGGGAGTAAAACAATCAGGGAAGATCGACATAGAGCTCAAGATAGTTAATGAGCACTCGGTTAGAGTAAATAAGGTAAAAGTCTTTACGAACGAGTTAACATAGCAATTATCATATAAATCCTCCTATTACAAGTCCCGCCCATACAAGACTTGTAATACTTAGATTTATACATAATCCCATGTAAACAGAACTGTGACGGGCTTTGTTAACATAGCAATTATCATATCTGAAGTTATGAAAAAAAACTTTATTTAGAGACCTTTGTTTAACTTTACAATGTCTAAGAAACGAAGTGAGACGTTGTGCAAACTCACATTGTCTAAACAAAAGTAAAATGAGACCAATTGTTGCAATCACAATGTCAAAAAGGTAAACTTAAGACATTGTTGCAACTCACAATGATTTAGAATGTTATGGTATTTATAATACTAAACCCTTATATAAATAAGCTTACGATATACGCAAAAGGGATGCAAGCATATATATTATATATATGCATGTCATGTAAGCACTTAATCTAACAAGTAATGTAAGCAAGTAAGCAAGTAGTGTGTATGCACTTTGAAAATATTTGTTGTGATGCAAGTGGATTGTGAAATTACGGTTATAGTTATGGTAAATATGTAACCTTAGTTCTCTTACACAGTGCTTTGATACCCAATCTATAACACACCCAAAAATGGTGTCGCAGCCGGAAAATATGTTCTGCGAAGTGTTTCTTCATAATACAACAACACAGATAAGAGAGACCTTTAAATGTGTGTTTGAAAAAGTAATCTCGTTTTAGTTGATTTTCTTGAAATTGATCATAAAATTTGTCCCATTATTGCATCACAATGAAAAGCTTCGAAAGCAATACAACGAGATTTGATCATGTATCATATAAGTAGAAATCCATTATGAATGAAATCTTTGTCAATTAGTCTCCAATGACACATCAGTAAGCCAAGATTCTAATTCACGTGAGAAAATTATTGGTGTCAACATAAAGTTTGTGAGTTCATTGAGTTTTGTAAGAATTAATGTAATTGTTGAAATCTAAAGATTTATAAAGTATGCATTACCAATCCAATTCCTATAATAGTCGTCAAAAATATAAGTGTAAATGTAGAACCGAAAATTATAGTGTCTACTGCTTCACCATAGTATAATGAAAGGTGTTTAGTAATCAGTGATATTCAACAAAGTAGTGTGGACCACATGATTTCCAAAATGTATGTGACTACTATAACAAATACAGCATCACAAAAAATGTATCTAC
>BQNB010057171.1:5915-38334 GCA_026074375.1 Tanacetum coccineum
CTTTTTCAACGTTGGTGATCGAGTTCTTCTCTTCAATTCTCGATTAAAGATTTTCTTAGGCAAGCTTAAAACCTGTTGGACCAGACCATTCACCGTTGCTCAAGTTTTCCCTTATGGTGCCGTCGAGTTATCTCAAACTAATGGACCAAACATCAAGGTGAATGGTCATAGACTTAAACATTACTTTGGAGGGGACATACCACTAATGGCTATCCCGGATCTCCAAACTTTCCCCATGGACCACTAAATTTGGGGTCGAGTCAGGCTCGTGACTCGGTTAACAAAAACAAGCGCTACGCGGGTGGCAACCCATGCTTATCCCTATTAGTAGTATCCTAGTTTAATATTTATGAATAAATGTGATGTGAGGAGGCTCGCCTCTTCCTTTCTCGTGTTTTGTGTTTTTTGTTGTATGTCCAGGATTGCTCGGATTTTAAAGGCTTTCGTGCTCGTAATTTTGTCCATCGTTCACTCGATATTCAATCCTTTGCATGCTTATATATGGGAATCTGATATCCTAGATCTTATTGATTTAACGCTTATCTATTAGCATAATTAATAAACGGCTTTAGATTTGTGTAGAGACCCCTTAATATTTGGATTATGCCTTGAAATTAGTATGGGGGTGACAGACTTACATTGAGGATAATGTGTAGTTCTAGTATGGGGGGATCTTTCGATTCGATCTAACTTGCATTTTCTTTGTCTTCACGTAACCCCGTTTTTCCACCAAAAATATACCAAAATTAGAATTTTTCAAAAATAGAATAAGTGTTTAGACACTAACTGTTGTCTTTTTAAGGAATAAATTTTGACTTGATCGAGCATGTTACGCTCTAGCTTGCCACTTAACTTATATAAATTTAAGCTTTTGCTAGTCTTTTATACAAGAAGCTTTAAAACGGGAATTTTAGCTTGAAA
Source organism: Tanacetum coccineum (assembly GCA_026074375.1). Taxonomy (NCBI): domain Eukaryota; kingdom Viridiplantae; phylum Streptophyta; class Magnoliopsida; order Asterales; family Asteraceae; genus Tanacetum; species Tanacetum coccineum. Next base: position 6,837 of record BQNB010057171.1, read on the forward strand.
GAGCCAAGAGTTTGCAAGTTTCTATGATAGACTTTAAATATGCAAAGCTTGTTTATTAGACTAAGCATTCGCGGATCTTTTTATTAAAGATTTTAAATTTGCGAAGAACAAGAAATGATAGAGTTTTATATAAGTTAGATGTTAAACATAGAGTAGTTGGATCTCTTTAAGGCTCATGGAGGTTAATTGTGGCTTTTTGCTCCCATTAGCTTAATAAACGTTATATAATAGTTAAATAAATAAAGTTACTTTAGGTTTTTGCGATTCTTAGTTTAAATTACTTCGTAGAGATTCCTTCTGGTGAAATTAAAGTACACAGTTATATAATTGTTGAATAAATAAAGTTACTTTAGGTTTTTGCGATTCTTAGTTTAAATCACTTCGTAGAGATTCCTTCTGGTGAAAGTAAGGTACACATCGAGGTTTTGTCAGTGTTGTGGGGAAATAGGCTACCGATTCCTGACGGCTCGCTACCGTTGTCTAGGTAGTTAAAAGACCACAGGACTTGAAATTTGGCTATAATAATAATAGTTATGTAATAAACCGAAGCCGAAATAAGACCACTACCTCTTGCCGGCTCACAACCGATGTGGTAGTCGTTTAAAGGGTGGAGGTAATAATAATAATAATAAAAACTGTGGGCTGATAAAAGTTTACTGCCTCTTGCCGGCTCACAACCGATGTGGCAGTCTTCTAAATAAGGCACATAGTAATAATCCGAGACTGATAAAAGTTTGCTGCATCTTGCCGGCTCACAACCGATGTTGCAGCCTTCAAAAAGGTCGAGGATCACCGAGGTCGAAATAAGACTCCTGGACCATGGTCGGCTCGCATACCGATGTGGCAGTTGTTTAAAGGACCGAGGTTTAATAATGTTGCAATAATAATAAAAACCTTAATCATGCGAAATTAGAACCTTAATGTGGACCTTATTCTCACCATATCGTCTCTTTAGGAAAGGATTTCAAACTAATTGTGGTCTAAACCGGGTTTACTTTATATGAATAAGACATTAACTTATTTGTCACAAATAATAATGATAATAAAATCTTTAGAGGATTTAGGAATAAGGGAGCGGAAAGTAGCTATGCATTCACAATTAGCATTTATGAGTAGTGTTAGCATTTTAACTTGTATTTAACGATGATTTCATTTTTAAGCTTGGTTTGGGGCGGGTGAAAAATCAAGGACGATGAATTTATCCTTTTAGTGTTTTTTGTTCCGTGAAGTTATGATATGTATGAATGATAATAAATGCAATAAAATGGTAAAACGGGGAGCCTTTCAAAACTAGTGATTTCTTACTCTCCTTAGATGAACACTTAGCTACTTTTCGAGGTAATTAGTCTAAGGGGGATGAAATTTTTGGTTTTCTAAGTATGTATTTATGACATTGCGTGAGAACACAGCAATAGCTTAGTATGGGGGATTTTGATATGTGCTTAAATACACATTCCTTTTACCTAATAAAACAAGCTAAAAAGACCAATAATGAACGAAAATGACATAAAAATGCATTATATATGTGTATTTTGTGATTTGTGTCTTGCAGGTACAGATATTAAATAAAAGAACAAAAAACGAAGCCAATTTGGACTAAACCGAGCACGGGAATAAAATGAGCGAGAAAAATCCAAAGCCGAAGGCAAACCCATCTTCTATGGACCAACCCGGGCCTACTTAATGGGCCGGGTCAGCCCACATCATATTAAACCAAGCTTTATATATTCCTTAAGCCCAAAACTCTTCTTTTATTATTAAGAATAGCCCCTCACACACTTGAATAGAGGAGTTTTGAGTCTAGCATTAGTAGTAATTTAGCTTATTGTAGTCATTTTTAGCTTATTGTTCTTAATTTTAATGTATTTTACTCTTAAAAGCTTGTACTCATTTTGATTAATCAATAAAATTTCAGTGTTCCTTTAATTCGAATTTTAATTCATGTTTTTCTTTACTTAATGCAATCATGGTTTAGATTAGTTCAAATTTAACTAAATAAGCTCTCATAAGCTCTTCATTACTACTTAAGCTAGCTTATACTCAGTTAAGCCTTCAAAAGCTTAACTGAGTTTAGATCTTTACTTAATTTCTCCCGTAAAATACCTCAGCTTATTGGATGATAAGCCAAACATGGATGGGCTTATGGACACTACCAGCTTATCTTTGATAAGTTAGAGCTTGTAGATCTAAGCTTACAAAAGCTTATTTGATCCTTGTTTGAGCTAGGATTAAGGTACATCTTTTTTTCTTTCTTATTGCTTATTTTCTGCATTTGCTTATTACTGCTTATTATGTTCTTATGGCTTGCTTATTGATGTTTAGTTATGCTTATTCAGTTCTATTATATCCTAATATGTTCAGTTATTAGCTTAAAATAGTTTAAATTTGTGTTTTCATATAAACTGTCCTTATTTCTAGTTAGAATAGCTTTTGAATTTAGCTTATTATTAAGTACTTATTTGTCCTAGGTCTATGCTTAGTTGTCCTTCAATTGCTTAATTATATATCTGTTTTTACAAATTTAAGCTTAATTTATTTATTTGTAGTCTAAAAATGATAAATCAAAGCTTAAAGGGATGTTTGGCACTAGCAGTACTAAAATAAGTTAGTACTGCCTAGTCACTTTTATCACTAAAAACAGCTATAACAAGCTTAAATGTAGTCCTTAAGACAGCTTTTACAAGTTTTTAAAGTGTAGATTCCAAGGTTTGGGCTTAATGTGTTTATGGTTTGAATCTGTGGGGTTCTAGCTTTTCAATTCAGCTTAATTGTTTAGTTCTTATTAAGTGGCTATTGAGTGTTGATTTCAATCTTGTTTTGGTCATTTATGCAGTAGAATATAGCTAGTCTTAGAATTGCATTTGTCATTCAAGTTTAAGTCATATCTGTCATAAGTTTTAAAAGTCCAGTTTTCATTAGCAAATTTAGAGTAGATATAAGCTTATTAGGTATTAAGCTTCATCTGTTTTCACTTTTTGAGTTTTCACTCTAGCTTATTCTAGCTTAAACTTAGGCTGCAAATTGCGCATTTTCCTTGAAAAATCCTAAAATAAATAGTGTAGGCTGCCATTTTCTCATTGCCTTTCTAGCTTATTTCCTTGTCCTAAATGCTTATTTCTAGCTTATTAGTGTAGTTTAGGTATAATTCTTAATCTGTTTTTCACTTTTAGCTTTTACCTAAGTGCTTATTAGTCTAAAAATTTAGCTTAAAAATTGGTAAAAAAGTCTTTTAAAAAAATGGTTTTTGGTGTCTGTTGTCTTAGTGGTTTTTTAAGTATTTTCTTAGCTTATTTGTTTAGCTTATAATCTGTTTTTAGCTTATTTGAGTTCTCCTAGTGTATGTTCTTATTTGATTTTAGCTTTTAACCTTTTTCCTTAAGCTTATTAAGCCTTTTTCTTAGTTTAAAAATCTGTCAAAATCCATTTAATAAGTCTGCTGTCTTTAATGCCTTTAAATGTTTTCAGCTTATCTGTTTAGCTTATTTCCAGATTTATAGTGCTTATTAGGGATTAGTCTAGGTCTGCTTTTTGCTTATTTGCTTTCTTAAGTTGCTATTTAGTCCTGAAAAGCCAAATAGTTTTAAGCTAAATGTCATATAAGCTAAAAAGTTCAAACTGTCTGTTTCAAGTGCTTATTCTGAGCTTAATATTAAGTTTCATAAAAATTTCTAGTTATAAATATTGCTTATTTTAATGTGTTCTTCAAGTTTTTCCAAAAAGTTTTCAAAAATAAAAAAAAGTGCAGAAACTAAGGGTCAGGACTCGAACCTGCGACCTTAGCTTTACACACACACACTCTTACCACTGCGCCCTTGGGACTTTTTCATAAGACCCTTGGGCTAGTTTATTTATAAGGGATCTTTCCAGTTTTGCTTATAAAGTTTTTTAGCTTATATTTTCAGCTTATCCGTAGGGCTTATTTGCTAGTTTTATTTTTCCTACATTAGTTTTAGTCTTAAATATTTTCAGTAATTTTCTAGATTTTTTTATAATTAGTTTAATGTTTTTAATATTTAATTTAGATTGAAGGTGTTTTTAATTCATAATAAATAAAATAAAAATCAAAAAAATATAATTCTTTTTTCTAAAAATTATTTTTAGTCATTTAGGATTTTTAGAAGTTAAATTTGAGTTTGTAGGGTTAAAAATTTGATTTACTTGCTTACATGTCGCGTTTTCAATTCCCCGTTAACATTTTCGTACCTAATCCTTAATTGCTTTAATTTTTAGTTGCATTTACTTGAATTTGCGTTATATTTGTAGAAATAGATTCCAAATCAAAAATCTTAATTATTCAAACACGTGATCACGAACCAAAACATGATTTTTCATTCACACCTCGTCGGGATACGACTCGGGAAGATTTGGTCATCACTTTTCCTAAAGTGATTTTCATTTCTTAACGGAATACTTACTTCTTATATTATTTGATAATTGGTATTTTAGTTATATATATATATATATATATGTATATATATATATATATATATATATATATATATATATATATATATTATATACTATTATATTCAAATCAATGCTGGTGACTCAAAGTTAATGCTATTAGGCATAATTTACTACTGCTGGGTGAAAGTTAATGTTGTTGAGGGTATTTTCCATAAATACTTCGATTAAGGGTTTCAATCGACCCTTTAATCAATTTCACTCTTTCAAATACTCTCTAACTACAAACCCTAACTCAATTTTATCATCCATTATCAAAATCCAACATAAATGACGACTCTAAAGTTTGTTGATACTCATAATACGGTCGCATTTTTGTCTAAACCCACAGAGAGTGATGGGTTTAAACAAATTATGGATTTTTTGAATGCACACCCTATAAGGCATGCATTAACGATCAATCCTACTATATATATTTCTTGCATTGAACAATTCTGGTCTGCTGTCAAGGTCAAAACTATCAATGGGGAAGTAGATGGCAAAAAGATAATTATCATTGAAGCATCTGTTAGAAGAGATGTTTAACTAACAGGTGAGGAAGGTGTTGATTGTTTACCAAATTCTACCATTTTTGAACAACTTACACTGATGGGGTATGAGAAAATTTCACAAAAACTAACTTTCTATAAACCATTCTTTTCTCCACAATGGAAATTTCTAATTCATACTATTCTACAGTGTCTAAGTCCAAAGACTACTACATGGTATGAGTTTAGTAGTACTATGGCATCTACCATTACCTGTTTAGCTACAAATCTAAAATTTAACTTTTCAAAATTTATTTTTGAAAGTATGATTAGAAACTTGGATAATTTGTCTAGCAAAATTTTGATGTATCCAAGGTTTGTATAAGTATTTTTGGATCAACAACTTGATGGGCTGCCAACTCATAAGAGAATTTATATTACACCATCTCACACTAAAAAGATTTTTAGAAATATGAGAAGGGTAGGCAAAGGTTTTTCTGGTAGAGTAACACCTTTATTTCAAACACTGGTGGTACAAAACCAATCCCAATTGGGTGAAGGTTCAGCAATTCCAACTGATCCCATCACACACCCACCTTTATTCAACCATCTACTCAACCTCAAAAGACACAACAACCTAGGAAGCCTAAAAGAAAGGACACTCAGGTACCTCAGTCTAGTGATCCTATTGAAAATGTTGCAGATGAGGCTGTCCATAAGGAGTTGGGTGACAGTTTGGTGAGGGCTGCCACTACTGCTTCTAGCTTAGAAGCAGAGCAAGACAGTGGTAACATCAATAAGACCCAATCCAAGGCAACACCTAATGAATCTAGTTCCCTAGGAACTACTTCAGGTGGTGGTCCCAGGTGCCAAGAAACCATGGGGGATACTATTGCTCAAACTAGGTTTGAGAATGTATCTAAACATTCCAATGATTCACTGCTCGCAAGAGGTAACACACTTCAAAGTGATGAGGATAGACTTAAACTTGATGAATTGATGGCACTATGTACCACTTTACAAAACAGGGTTCTTGATTTGGAGAAGACAAAGACCACTCAACATAATGAAATTGCTAGTTTGAAAAGGAGGGTCAAGAAGCTTGAAAAGAAAAATAGGTCAAGAACTCATAAGCTAAAGAGATTATACAAAGTTGGTTTGACTGCTAGGGTAGAATCCTCTGATAATGAAGAAAGTTTGGGTGAGGATGCATCCAAACAGGGGAGGATTGATGCTATTGATGCAGATGAAGAAATTACCCTGGTTAGTGTTCAAAATGTGGATGAAGAGATGTTTGATGTGAATGTTTTAGATGGTGAGGAAGTGTTTGTTGCAGAACAAGAAGTTGTTGTTAAAGATGTAAATAATGAAGTTAATGTTGCTGAAGAAGTAGTTGAAGTTATTAACTCTGCAAAGTTAATTACTGATGCTGCTTAAGTTAGTGATGCTGGTAATGTAGTTAATACTGCTGGTGATGCAACAACTGTTAGTGCTGCTACAACAACTACTCCTACAATTACAACTGTTGATGATATTACTTTGGCTCAAGCACTTATAGAAATAAAAAGTACAAAACCCAAGGAGAAAGGGGTTGTTATACAAGAGTTGGGTGAATCTATAACAATAATATCTTCACAACTATCTTCACAACAATCACAGGACAAAGGTAAAGGGATATTGATAGAACCTATGAAGCCTATAAAGAAGAAAGATCTAATTAGGCTTGATGAAGAAGCTGCTTTAAATTTACAAGCTGGATTTGATGAACAAGAAAGACTTACAAGAGAGAAAGTTGAAAAAGAAAAAGAAGCCAATATTGCCTTGATTAAAACATGGGATGATATACAGGAAAAGATTGATGTTGGTCATCAATTGGCTAAAAGATTGCAAGCACAAGAATAAGAAGAGTTGTCTATTGAAGAAAAGGCTACATTATTTCAACAACGCTAAAAGATTTGAAGAATAAATCTTTTGATTCTATTCAGAAGATTTTTTATAGAGCTTTCATGAGGATGAATACATTTGTTGACTTCAGAACAAACTTGGTGGAAGGTAGTTCAAAGAGAGCAGGAAAAGAGTTGGAACAAGAGAGTACTAAGAAGCAAAAGGTGGATGAGGATAAAGACACAGTAGAGCTTCAAAGTCTAATGAAAGTCATTCCAGATGAAGAAGAGGTTGCAATTGTTGTTGTACCTTTAGCTAATAAGCCTCCAACCATTGTTGACTGGAAGATCCACAAAGAAGGAAAGAAAATCTATTATCAAATAGTGAGAGCTGATGGAAAGTCTTAAATGTACTTAGTCTTTAGTCATATGCTCAAAAGTTTTAACAGGGAGGATTTGGAAGAATTATACAAGTTGGTAAAAGCTAGATATGGATCAACAAGACCAGTAGAAGACTTGGATTTGGTATTATGGAATGATTTAAAGACAATGTTTGAACCACATGTAGAAGATGAAATCTAGAAGTTGCAACAAAGGTACAAAGTTTTAAGCTTGAATCTATTTGACTCATGTGAAGTGCATTGCTTGAGTTTGAAATCTGGAATGATTTACATGCTGGTAGAAAAGAGATATCCCCTTACACCACCTACTATTACAGATATACTGAACAAGAAGCTTCAGGTTGATTATTTCAGTGAAATGGCATATCAAATTCTTAAACTTCTCACAAAACAACTTAAGAATCAATGAAGTATTTGGAAGTATCCTCCTGGTGATTATGGAACTTTTTAATGGAGAAACTTGATGATTTTGGAGATAAATATCAAGTGTAGGGGAGGATTGTTGGGATTAAAAGCCTTTAATGCTGCCTAGTATTACCTTGCTAGTGCTATTGATGTTAATGCTGCTTAGTCAAAGTTAGTGCTGCTAAAGAATTTCAATGAAAATTATTCTAAGTGTTTGAGACTGCTGGTGAAGTTACAACTGCCAGTACAAAGTTACTACTGCTAGAAGAAGTTACTATTGCTAAAGGAAGTTACTACTGGCTAGGGGAGTTAAGACGCTCAGAGATAAAGACTGAAAATATGCAAGTAGTATACTCACTCGCTAGTATAAAAGTTCTGGCAATCCCCAAGAACCTCATTGGCTAAAAGGACGTGGAGAGTGATCTAACGGCTTAAAATAAAGGACCCAGGGTTTGTTATGAGTGGAAGGCTTGGATTGAAGAATGAAGGACGCTCCTCCAGCCTAGAAGCTTCCTTTTTTCACTATAAATAAAGCTTAAATTCCACACAGAGAAGATATCTAGAATAGGAGTAGTGTAGAATAGAGTAGTATAGCGTAGTTTTTTTTAGCTTATTCTATGCTTATTGTAATTCAGCTTAATGTAATTCTCCTTTTATTAATAAAAAGCAATTTTCAGTCTAAGTCATTTGTGTTATTTAAATTCAGTTCTTTCTAATGCATTTTCCCCAAACTTCTTAATAAGCTAAAATGTTTTCTCAAGCTCTATTTAAGCTCAAATAAGCTCCTAAAAGCTTATTTGAGCTTGTTTGTTAACTTTCAAGTCAAATTGTTAAGTATGATGGTTTTAAGCTAATGGATGATAAGCCAATAATGGAAGGGCTGATAGAGACTTTACCAGCTTGTTTCTAACAAGCTAGAGCTTGTAGATAAGCTCATTTGAGCATTTTTTATCCTTGTTTGAGTTAGGATCAAGGTACACTTACTTTTCTTCCTTTTAAGCTTAATTTCTATTTTGCTTACTCAACTACTTATTTTGTGCTTAATTCTGCTTATTTGTGCTTATTATTGCTTATATAGGCTTAATCTGTTTTATTCTAGCTTGTCATGTCTTACATTTCTAGTGTAGATCATTTAAATTAGTTTAGTTTAAGTCTTAGTAAAAATTGCTCAATTAGGGTCATAATAGCTTTTCAAATGTAGCTTATCATTTAGTGCTGAAATTTCCTTAGTTTTTGCTTATTTGTCTTTTATTTGCTTAGCTCTTAATCTGTTTTGGTAATTTGTAGCTTTTTCAGATCTGTTTTAGCTTATAAATAGTTTTTAGAATTTTAAAGGAGTGTTTGGGTTAAGGCATTATAACCTGGTAAAATCTAGTGTAGACTAATTTCAACTCTTAGATGAATTTTATACGCTCAAATTAGTCCTAAGTAGTAGTTTTGATAAGCTCATAATAGGTCTTGATAAGTTTTCTAGTTTAGTTTACCTAAATCTAAGGTCTGTCAGTTTTCAAGAGTTTTTAACTACTTAATTGTTGAAATCTTTGAATATCTGTTTGAAGAGTTATTCTTGTGTTCAAATTTGGTTTCTAATGCATCATTGTGTATCTGTTTTTAGTCTGTAGTTTTGGGTAAACCTTTTAAGCAAATTAGAACTAAAAACAGTCAAGTAAAGATAGTTTATGGTTTGAGCCTAAAGGTCTGAATGTATAGATCTTTTGTAGTTAGAGTCTATCTTAAATTTGGCTTATTTTGATTTCTTTTAGCTTATTTTATTATGGTTTCAATCTGTCTTAAGTCTTACTTTGTCAAAATTTAGTTAAGAGTCCTTAAATTTTAGCTAAAAGTAGTCATTAATCTTCAAAAAGCCAAAAATAAAATAGTATAGTCTGTCATTTTCAAATTACTTTTCTAGCTTATTTCTTTATCTTATTTGCTTAATTTCAGCTTATTTGTGTCCTTTGGGAATCGGTGTTTATCTGTTTTTAGTTATTAACTTTTTCTTAGTGCTTATTTACTTAAATTCTTAGCTTAAATTTGGTCAAAAAGGCCTCTTAAGTTATTTTAGAGTAAACTATCCTTCTTCTTTTTAGTACTTTTCAGCTTAATTTGATTGCTTATTTTGAGTCATAAGTTCTTATGAGGTGTAGATGTTAATCTGTTTTAGATTATTTGCTTTTCTTAGTTACTTATTGAGTCATAAAAAGCCAAAACAGTTTTAGCTTTAAGCAAAAATAAATTTTTAAGTAAACTGTCATTTTGATTTTGCTTTTTCTAGCTTATTTTTAAGTTTTTGTCAAAAAGTTCATTTATTAAAGTCTGTTAGTTTTGCTTATTTTATAGCTTTTGCAAAAAGAAAATGAAAAATAAAAATGTTTTGCAAAAAAGGTAGGTCACAGGACTCGAACCTGTAACCTCCCCTTCACAATACACACACTCTTCCATTGCGCCCTTGGGACTTTTCTGTTATTCCTTTGCATCAGTTAGTTAATATTCTTAATTTAGGTTTTAGCTTATTGAGCTTATTCAATTTTTAACAGCTTATCTGTTTTAACTTTTTGAGTTATTTTTCTTTGAAAACCTCCTTTTTAGCTTAAAGTATTTTCAGTAATTTTCTAAAAATTTTATAATTAAGTTTAGTATTTTTACTTTAATTCTTAGTATTATTTAGTTTAAAAATAGTTTTAAATAGTTTAAAAATTCTCAAAAATATATTCTGAGTTTTAAAAATTAATTTAAGTCATTTTAGTTTAGAAATTTGCATTTTAAATTTTTAGAGTTTTATTTTGTCATTTTTAGTTAAATAATTAGTTAATTTTAGTTATTAATTAGTTTTAAATTACTTTAAATGTCGTTTGATTTTTAAGTTGCTTTAATTTTTAGATTAGCGTGCCTTTATATGCTTTCCCCTTTGCGTTATTAGTTTTAGAGACCAAAATCAAATCTTTAATGATAATCAAGCTCGATTCGCGACATAAACGTGAATTTCCATTCACCTGTCACCGAGGAGAACGATACTCGTGTTGATTACTTATTATTCTTTCCTAAGAATAATTTGTATGATACTTTTCTTATGTATATGTATTATATATATAGGGATGGGTTCTAGGGAAAACCATATTTTGCTAGAAAACCTAGAAAACTCAGAAAACCAAACAGATGCCCTAAAAAAACCAAACAGATGCCCTAATTTTTTCAGGCTATATAAAAGATTTTTTAGGGCATCTGTTTAGTTTTTTAGGGCATCTGTTTGGTTTTTTTGGGTTTTTACAGAGAGTAAATCGAGGCCATATTTGCCTGAAAAAACAATTTTTAGCCTGAAAAAATTAGGGCATCTGTTTGGTTTTTTTAGGGCATTTGTTTGGTTTTTCTGGGTTTTCTGGGTTTTCCACCGAAATTAGGTTTTCTCATGATCCCATCCCTATATATATATATATATATATATATATATATGTATATATATATATATATATATATATATATATATATATATATATATATATATATATATATATATGTGTGTGTGTGTGTGTGTGTGTGTATATATATATATATGTATATATATATGTATATGTATATATATATATATGTATATATATATATATATGTATATATGTATATATATATATATATGTATATATATATATATATATATATATATGTATATATATATATTATAATTGAGGGGTTTTTGACGAATATCAATGGTTGTTAATGATAGTTGGCAACTAAGGCAAGTGGATCTGGAAATCTTTCACGCATTAAGGGAGTTTCATTAGCATGTACCTCAGGTTGTTCAAGATACACATATAGTTGATAATAGTTCGACGTATGCAAATCTCTAGCTAACTTAACATCGATAACAAATTTACTCTTGGTGGATGGCTATTAAAAACTTAGTATTCACTTGAACTGGTTGCATGATCATTTGAATAATGTTCATGTCATTGATAAGTTGAGCAAACCGTAAGTAATACTGATGCAGTGTTTCACCTTTCACGTAAGAGAACTTATCAAACTCATCATACAGCTTACACTCACGTTCTTGTTTTGATAATGATGTGCCTTGCATAAGCAGCTTAACTCTATCCCATTTGTCTTTGGAAACTTTGTGATGATTAACGAGAGCATAGACATCTGGTGGAAGAACTTGAAGAACAATGTTGGTAGCCCTGAGATCACAATCAGCTTGAAGCTTTTCTTTGTCGGATAATTCTTCATAAGTCTTGGGTCTAACAGTGCTATTCTCTAGTGCAACAATAGGACAAACAAGGGGACCGTTTTCAACTGAGGTAAGTATTATCCGTCCATTATCCTTACCTTAAATGTAGAGTTCCATACGACTTTTCCAAGACTCATATTGTGGTTTATCAAGCATAGATGGACGGTTGTCAGCACCAGCAACAATCATAAATTCAGCTAAGATAGACATCTTGAAGTGATTGTAGAAAGATAAGAACTTGATCGACCAGTGATAAAGCAGGATTATGTTAAAGAGTTGTTAGTAAAGGTGATTAAGATTATTGTTCCACGAGATTTTACAAATCTTCACTAAAATCAAGAAATCCAAGTATTTTAAGGGATTTTACAAAGTAAGACAAACCGTAGAAAATAAATTCTTTTTGGATTAATGTAATATTTCTCAAGGTTTATGACACTGTAATGTTTCTCAAGGAATATGTCACTGTAATGTTTCTCAAGGAATATGTCACTGTAATGTTTCTCAAGAAATATGTCAATGTAATGTTTTACTTGATTTATGAACATTGGACAGAGTTTTGTTTTACACAATTACGTATTTCGCTTGAGTTAACAACCTGTCATAAATCGCATGCATACATAAATCGCAAACATATTTCGCTTGACCTAAGAAAAATTAAGCAGAGTTTTTTTCCTAGAAATGACATAAATCTCTTGAACTTCAACCTATCATATTTCGCTTGCATACATATTTCGCATACATGTTTCGCTTGACAACATATTTCGCTAGCATCATACTTACATATTTCGCTAGCTTCAAAACATAAACCCCAAGCTTCAAAAAAACGTACTTTTTTTACAAAAATCAACAAAACACACCCTTTTTGACGTTTTATCTTGATTTTTCTTGTACAACTAGTTATCTTAGGCCTAGATCTTGCTTAAAAACATAAATTTAACACTATTAAACACAAAAATCTGGGATTTGATTTTTGAAAAACCACGAGACCAAAACGACCAAAACAACGATAAAAAACAAGATGAAAACGCACTAGTACAAAAAGTGGATTTGGCTACACCAAAAAAGTGTGACGATATACATATAGTCACACATGCATTTTTGAATGTGTGTGACAAAAGGTCGCGCGACCGTTGGATGTTTATGGTCACATTTTTTAGTTAGTGTCTGTATCCATTAAAAACAGTGACCAAAAGTGTTAATAAGTGTGACTGTAAACACTGTACAAGCACACAAAGCATGTTTTTTTGTATATTTGGTCACATATAATTAAGCATAAAGTGGCCAAAAGTGTTAATAAGTGTGACCATATAGTGCTTAAAGTGAAGTAAAAGTGTATTTTGTGTGACTATTGTTCATCTAATGGCCACATGAATGTTATATTTATGTGGCCTTTTGTAATATATAGTCATTCAAAGCATGTTTGTTTTGGGAATTTAGTCACATACAATTAAACATAAAGTGGCCAAAAGTGTTAATAAGTGTGACCATATGCTGTTTAAAGTGAAGAAATGTGTATTTTGTGTGACTATTGACCATCCAATGGCCACATGAATTTTATGTTTGTGTGGACTTTTCTAATATTTAGTCATATAAATCATGTTTTTTTTTGTATTTAGTCACATACAATTAAGCACAAAGTGGCCAAAAGTGTTAATAAGTGTGACCATATGCGGTTTAAAATGAAGAAATGTGTATTTTGTGTGACTATTGTTCATCAAATGGCCACATTAATTTTATGTTTGTGTGGCCTTTTGTAATATTTAGTCACACAAAGCATGTTTTTTTTGTATTTAGTCACATACAATTAAGCATAAAGTGGCCAAAAGTGTTAATAAGTGTGACCATATGCTGTTTAAAGTGAAGAAATGTGTATTTTGTGTGACTAATGTTCATCCAATGGCCACATGAATTTTATGTTTGTGTGGCCATTTTGTAATATTTAGTCACACAAAGCATGTTTGTATTGGTATTTAGTCACATACAATTAAGCATAAAGTGGCCAAAAGTGTTAATAAGTGTGACCATATGCTGTTTAAAGTGAAGAAATGTGTATTTTGTGTGACTATTGATCATCCAATGGCCACATGAATTTTATGTTTGTGTGGCCTTTTGTAATATTTAGTCACACAAAGCATGTTTGTATTGGTATTTAGTCACATACAATTAAGCATAAAGTGGCCAAAAGTGTTAATAAGTGTGACCATATGCTGTTTAAAGTGAAGAAATGTGTATTTTGTGTGACTATTAATCGTCCAATGGCCACATGAATTTTATGTTTGTGTGGCCTTTTGTAATATTTAGTCACACAAAGCATGTTTGTTTTGGGTATTTAGTCACATACAATTAAGCATAAAGTGGCCAAAAGTGTTAATAAGTTTGACCATATGCTGTTTAAAGTGAAGAAATGTGTATTTTGTTTGACTATTGATCATCAATGGCCACATGAATTTTATGTTTGTGTGGCCTTTTGTAATATTTAGTCACACAAAGCATGTTTGTTTTGGGTATTTAGCACATACAATTAAGTATAAAGTGGCCAAAAGGGTTAATAAGTGTGACCATATGCTGTTTAAAGTGAAAAAATGTGTATTTTGTGTGACTATTGTTCATTCAATGGCCACATGAATTTTATGGCCTTTTGTAATATTAAGTCACACAACGCATGTTTGTTTTGGGTATTTAGTCACATACAATTAAACATAAAGTTGCCAAAAGTGTTAATAAGTATGACCACATGCTGTTTAAAGTGAAGAAATGTGTATTTTGTGTGACTATTGTTCATCCAATGTCCACATCGATTTTATGTTTGTGTGGCCTTTTGTAATATTTAGTCACACAAAGCATGCTTGTTTTATGTATTTAGTCACATATAATTAAGCATAAAGTGGCCAAAAGTGTTAATAAATGTGACCATATGCTATTTAAAGTGAAGAAATGTGTATTTTGTGTGACTATTGTTTATCCAACGGCCACATTAATTTTATGTTTGTGTGGCCTTTTGTAATATTTAGTAACACAAAGAATTAAGAAAACAGTAACCAAAAGTGTTAATAAGTGTGACCATATGCATCTTTTAGTCACATTTAAGAAATCAATATATATCAAAACAAATTCAAATACAATAAAACTGGAATTTATATAACTAAACCAAATATAAAATTGTAATGTCGTACATAATAAAAACATTTTATAAAAGTTTCCTTTGATCATAAAATGCATCAAGCATTTATTTATTCATACCTTGGAGTGATATAAGTTTGAAATGAATATTAACCACTATTTACTTGTTTATGTATTAATTTTTCATTGAATGTTTTTATATTTTGTGATTATCAAAATGTAAGGATGTGAAAAATATTAATAATGTTTTTAGGCATTATTTCTATTAACAATATATATGTAGGTTGATAAAACACAGGTATGTACCTATGGATCAAAAACCACTTGATCCTTTGGCCATGCAAAAAACCACCTACTGCATCCTTAACTGTTTTGAAACCGTTATTTCCTACATCTGGTATGCATGCTGCATCCACTAAAGATTTATCAACCGACACTTTGTAGCAATCCTTTAGGAGTTCTTTGTTATGAAGCATTTGTTTTCCATTAGTCTTGTATACGGTACCCAAAGCAATAATAGTTGATTTCTTAAAGTGCCACAGTTTGCACTTAATTGCCTAAAAAATGATTTGTTGCATGTATGTATCAGAAATTAATTAAACAAAAGAATATATGAACATGTTGAAATACATACTTGTGGTAGTACTAGTAATGGAGACACATTTTCTTGTGATTGGGAATCTTGACATGAAGAATCCTTTCGTATTGATCTAGTCATTTTCTTAGATCCGACAGATTTATCAGTTTTACAGGGGGATGTTTTATTACTTACCCTTGTTTCAATTTCCTTTTCCAAAGTGACAAGTCCATTAGACTTCCGAATACTCGCGTCATTCTCACATCCAACAATAGTTGTTCCGCCCTCCTCATCAGCGCTTCTATTTATAGGATTAATGTCTACTGAAGACACCTGCAATATAAATTAAGAAATGCATAGACTCATCAGTTTAGGATCAGTGCCTGCTATCTATAGTGTTGGGATTAAAAGTCTTCTTGATGCTGTTTGGATTACTGCTGCTCATGTTTGAAGTTAATGCTGCTTGGTTGATTTAATGCTGCTAGTGAACTTCAAAGAAAAATATGCCAAGTGTTTACTACTGCTAGTACAAAGTTAGTACTGCTAGTGAATATATTAGTACTGCTCATGGTTAAGACTGCTCAGAGAAGTTAATGCTACTGAAGAAGTTAATACTGCTAGTGTATAAGTTAGTACTGTTTGTTAGTTAGTACTGCTTAGTGTATAAGTTAGTGCTGTTAGTGTTAATTAGAAAATGAAATTGTTATCAACATAAAAAATGTCTTACATTTTGTGGTGTCAATTGAGTTGACATTGACTGAAACTGCCCCCCTTGTGCAGCCAACTGATTCTTCAGTTTAGTAACCATTCCCTCTGTTTGTGACATCTTGTTGGACAAATTCTGGATTAATAGTTCTTTTTCTTGACGTTCGCGTCTCTCATTATCAAGTTGACTTTGAAGTAACAAAATTCTTTCATCAGATGCTTGTCTGCTTCGAGGAAGATCAAAATACCTCTTGTATGTAACTCCACTTCCCACTCCTCTTGCATAACCTCCCTTTTCCTTACCTAATACAACTGTCATGGCATCAGTGCCATGATCAACCTTCAAGGTTCCTTCTTTGATCTTGTCCTCAGTTTCTTTCTGCACACACAATATGGGAAATAGGTTATTATACGAAAATGAACATAATAATAAAATTTGCAGTCAAACTTACAAGTTTATCTCCCACTGATCTAATCTCATCATCTGGATATTCTCCGTCTTTGTTTACCCTTCCTTTCAACCACAGTGTACCACGCGCGGGTTCTTCATCTGGTTCAATTTCTTTTTTTTTCGATCTTATAAACATCAAATACATACACATGTAAGTTAAACCAATATAAACGAAAGTATGATGCTATTAAATGCAAATGTGCAAATGTGTAATCTTACCATTTTCTCTTTCACAAGTGTGTATCCACCTCGTCCCATTGTATGCTGATAAACAGACTTGGAACGCGCCATTTTAGCTGTAGTTGATTTCACCTTGCAACATAAAATCATAAGGCGTTTAGATGTAGTAATGCTGCTAGTATAGAACTAATATATATGGAAACACAAAATTATGAAAGATATATGGACTTCAATAAAAATGACTAATTAAAACCTTGTATTCCTCGGTGGCCGTGTACTTTACAAAATTGACCCATTCTTCGGCTTGTAAAATTGCACTATACTTCGCCGGGACTTCATTTAGTTTTGAAAGTGTATTTTGGTTGGGCAATATGTATGTTTGTCTCAATTTCCTTCTGAAATTCCTTAGAAGTTGACCAAGACGATTCATTACCAGCTTTTTGACTGTCAAGTCAACATCAAAATATCGCTGCAAATATTAACACAATGTTGTTAATTAGTTGCACATAATGTAAATGCAGAGATAAACTTTGTATACTGGAGTTCAAAATAGTATATGAGTGTACCGTAATTTCCATCCCAAAGTTATCATCTTGCTTTTGAATCCACCTCTCCAGGATAGAATCTTCAAACCTAATTGCTCCGAACCATGTCTCCTAAAAAACTCGAAAACAATGCTCTGTGTTTTCCTGATATCCTATTCAACGTATCGAAGGTTACACTGAGCTTTATTTTATATAACCTGGTTATGCCCCTCTTAACTACATTCCCATTTGAATGGTTGTTTTCATCATCCTCCTGCACCTCATCAAAATACTCCTCTGATTGATATCCTAAATCGTCATTTTCATTATCATTATCATAATTAACCAAAGGATCCTGATCATCAATGGCTTGAGTTTCCATGATTCTTCAGCAGAAATGTGTTAAAGAAAATAAGTAAACTTGGTAATTAATGGTGTGAAAAGAGTTTTTATTGTTTTGTTTAGGTTGAAGCCTGATTTTTTGGAGATAAAATAAGGTTTATTATGAAATATGGAAACCAAAACCGTCCAGAATTAACTTCCTAGGTGATTTTTAAAATTTTGGCTGCAAATTTTTGGCTCCTAAAATGATAAATAAAAATTTTAAATTTTTTGAAAATTCAAACATTTTTGAAATATTGACAACTTGACTTTAATCATTTAAATTTGGCTCAAAAGATGCAACTTTTTATCATTAAAAAGGAACACACTCATGATAATTAACAATTTAAAAAAAATTATGACAATTAACATATTAAAAATGGTAATCTTACATGGTTATACTCATCCATATAGTCAGAAAACCAATTGATTCTACCAAAACTCAATCTGTGCAACAACACTTCTGAATAAGCCTGCCAAAGTTAATAAGAACAAGTTACTTACCTACATAATACCAGTGCCAAAGTTAATAAGAACAAGTTACTTACCTACCAAAAACCAAAAACGGCATTCCCAACTGCAATTCAGATTAAACGCATAAGGGCTTCACATACCAGTGCAAAGGCTACATGGCCAAATATGAGACACGGCCATAATCCACAACAATCTATCACCTATACCTGGGGTAACAAGTTTTTATGGCACACCCATACCCATTCTATCAATCAATTCACTACAGCTAAACAAAAACCATACCTAGTAGCACATCTAACAGCCACTACAGAAAGACACAAAGGGGCTTCACATTCAAAGGACAATTGCAATTCGGAATAAACAAAAACCAGAAACGGTATTCAACAACGCAACCTCAAACAAAAACTAAGGCTCATCAAAGACAGAGCACACAACAATATTCAAACGCATAAAAAAAGGCATATACTCATGACTAACGTATTACTAACAGCTTCATAACCAGACATAATCCCATTAACAACAAAAATAATGTACAATAAAACCATAAACATAACATTCCATTCCATTCAAAGATCTTCCAAAACATACATATATGATCCATAATTAACATCATCATCATCATAAACCCATAATTAACCTAATCATAAACCCAACTGACAGCATACCCTACCAAAAGACTAAACAACCACAAAACATAAACAAACCAGACAAAAGAAACCCCAACCTGCCCTAATTAACCGTCATTGCCTTCAGCCTCCAACATCTCCAAATCAATCTCCTTACCATGAATCTTTTCCTCAACAACAGCAATCAACCTATTGAAATCAGCCACCTTATCCTGTTCATTACGCCTGTCACCCCGGAGTTCCATCACAAGGTCAAACACTTCCTCATAATCACCAAAAGCTTCCAACTCCGCAATTAATGCGTTCAATTGACTGATAAGATTTGTTGAGGTCCTAATTTCATCACGCATACGAGCAATGAACCAACGATGATCGGTAAATTGTTGCTCAATGAAGATATTTAGATACTTCAGTGGTGATCTCTCTCCACTGATATCAATCAGGTCATCAATGACCCTTCTGGCAACAATGTTGTTTCTACCACCACGAGCAGCCATTGCTAAAGAAAATAGTATTGGGAGAAATTGAAGTGGTTTGGGAAAAGATAAGTGGTTTGGGAAAAGATTGAGATGGGGATGTATTTATAGCACAATGAAGTACTGGAGAACAGAGTTCCACCATCATTGCACATACAGTATCGACGGCGTCTCGAGAAGTGACGGTCAAGTGGTAGAAAGCTCAATATTAATTTTTGATTCCCTACTATACCCAAACTAAACCCGCACACTCTAAAACCAGAACAAACTAAACCCCTTAACTCACACTTTTTCACAAAAATAAACCCTCCCCTAAACACAATATCTTCTAATACAAAATTTAAAAAATTTAAATTTAAATTAAAAATTTTGAAAATTTTAGAAAATTTAGAAATTAAAAATGTTATAAAAAGCTACAAAATTTAAATTAAAACTTCCATAAATTTAATAAAAAAATAACAATCAAAATTTAAAAAAAAACTCAACCCGGTGATTCCAATTTCGTTAAGATTTTTTTTTAACAATTATACATTTCATACAGACACTATAAGCCACTACAACCCAATGCATATGACCTAGGGGTGTTCAAACTAAACCCTCACGATTGTTGTAATACTTTTATTGTATAACGACTTTTTAGCTCCTAATGTGAACATTTGTAAAAATCTATGTGTGAAAATTGATTAATGTAATCGTAATCTATAAACGTCGAGTAATATTTTTTGTTAATAAGTTATATATGAATATTTGAATGCAATTATTGTAACAGAATACTTACGTTTTATATGATTTTCAAATTCAATGTCATTTAATTTTTACTTGAAAGACATTTCATGTACATTTTTTATACGATTAAACTCGATTGAACGTCAAAAACGGTTAACCGTGACCCGAACTGCCGGTAACCGCTCACTTCGGGTACTCGCATGTCTGGTTACCCACTTAGTACGGTTCGATTTTAGATAGTAAAATTAATTACCCGCCCCGTGACGGATAGCTTAAAATTCCTAACAAACCAAACTGAACCGCCTAGTGAACACCCCTAATATGACCCATATGATGTCAAATACCCATTAATGAATGTGACCAGTGATAACCTAATGCACATGACCCATGACCCATGTGAATTAGCCATTATCACCGGTCATGCATGGGTTCCAATACACTATAAGCCACTACAACCCAATGCACATGACCCATAACCTATGTTAATTACCCATTGTCGATCACTAGTCATGTATATGTCGATAACATGATACTATAAGCCAATACAACCCAATGCACATGACCCATGACCTATGTTAATTACCCATTGTCACCAGTCATGGATGTGTCATAACATGACACTCTAAGCAACTACAACCCAATGCATATGACCCATATGATGTCAAATACCCATTAATGAATGTGACCAGTGATAACCTAATGCACATGACCCATGACCCATGTGAATTAGCCATTACCACCGGTCATGCATGGGTTCCATTAAACTATAAGCCACTACAACCTAATGCACATAACCCATGACCCATGTTAATTACCCATTGTCAATTACCAGTCATGTATTGATCGATAACATGACACTATAAGCCACTACAACCCAATGCACATGACCCATGTTAATTACCCATTGTCACCAGTCATGGATGTGTCATAACATGACACTCTAAGCAACTATAACCCAATGCATATGACCCATATGATGTCATATACCCATTAATGAATGTGACCAGTGATGACCTAATGCACATGACCCATAACCCATGTGAATTAGCCATTATCACAGGTTATGCATGGGTTCCATTAAACTATAAGCCACTACAACCCAATGCACATGACTCATGACCCATGTTAATTACCCATTGTTAATCACCAGTCATGTATTGGTCGATAACATGACACTATAAGCCACTACAACCTAATGCACATGACCCATGACCCATGTTAAAATACCATTGTCACTTGTTGATCACCAGTCATGGATGTGTCATAACAAGACACTCTAAGCAACTACAACCCAATGCATATGACCCATATGATGTCAAATACCCATTAATAAATGTGACCAGTGATAACCTAATGCACAGGACCCATGAACCATGTGAATTAGCCATTATCTCTGGTCATCCATAGGTTCCATTACACTATAACCCACTACAACCCAATGCACATGGGTTCAATTACACTATAAGCCCACTAAACGACAAAATAGCCGAAAATGGCAATACGATTACTCACCGATTAATCCCGCCTAGAACGATTACAAGCTACAGGGAGGTCGACCGCCCGATTATCGATTCACGATTTTTTCAATCTTTGCTACTATTTCTTTAAATTTTTTGTAAATAAGTAACAAAACTTTTATTCACGACTATTATCGTTGCTAAAGGTATTTTCCCGATTAATCCCGCCTAGAACGAAGTACAAGCTACAGGGAGGTCGACCGCCCGGCTATCGATTCATGATTTTTTCAACATTTGCTACTAGTTCGGTAAATTTTTTGTAAACAAGTAACAAAACTTTTATTCACAACTATTATCGTGGCTAAAGGTATTTTCCCTCTAATATTTTCTTGAAATATTTCCTAAAATTTCCCCCCAAAAATTTCATGAATCTCTTTCCAAATTAATCACACAAACAACTCCTCCTGTCACCGCCACAACTCCCTCTCATCTCACCACAAATCCCGTCACCACCACAGCTCTTATCACGTCACTCTCTCGTCGTTGTCACTCTCCCGTATTAGACCCACCACTCCCGTCACCACTAGTAAGTATTGTTATGTTTATTTTGTACACATCATTCTAAAAAAATTGTGTTTATGATTCTGTAATTGAAAATGTCTTGAGTATGCTGTAATTGAACATTTGTTTTGAGATTTCCTCTTGTAAATTATGTCAATTTCTTGGTAAAATTAGCTAGTTAATTGGTTATAAGTAACCCTATTAATTGCAACTAAAAACTGTTCTTAAGTAAATGACAAGTTACCAGACTCTGTTCTTATATTTTGAGTTTATATTGGTTTTTGTTGGCAAATTAAGGTATACTTGCCATTTCTTAATTGATTTCAAGTATATTGTATCACATTGTTTGAGTTGTTAGAAAACCCCCCACTTGAATCCTCCATAACGCCTCACCAGACCCTTAAACTAACGATGGGGTGACCTGCAGGGACTACAACCACAAAGCTCCTGCTCCTGGAAGATTGTTGCTCGGATAAGTGGGACACATTTATAAACATGGACAAGTCTTGGATGGGAACTAATAGGACCAACAAATCTTATGTTGATGGAGTAGCAGCGTTTATTGATTATGCAGTACACAACTTGCAGAAGATAGGGAACATCGACCTACGAGTTAATAAACGACATCTAATAATGCCATGTCCGTGTACCAAATGTTTAAACCACATAGAGCATAAATTGGAGGAAGTGCAGTTCCATTTATTCAGAAATGGGATTGATCTAAGCTACACAAACTGGACTAGACATGGAGAAAAGGATGAGCCATCAATAAGTGCCCCAAAACCTGTTAATGCTACAACAGAGTTTGTTGACGACACGGATTTTGCTTCAGATATTCCAACAGATGGCCCAGCAACAGTAGAAATGGTTAATGCTACAAAAGATAATTTTGATGAGGATGACCTTGTCAAGTTTCAAGAACTATTATTAGACGCAGAGAAGCCTCTTTACGAAGGATGTCCTGACTTCACAAAGTTGTCCGCAATAGTTAAACTACTCAACTTGAAGGGTAAGTACGGAGCTTCTGATAAGTTCTTTACTGAATTACTAGGATTGATAAAAAAGATGCTACCTGCTGGTAACGAAATGGTGGAAAAAACTTATCAAGCCAAAAAAGTTATGAAATTGATGGGATCAGGATACAAAAAGATACATGTATGTATCAACAACTGCCTTCTTTACTGGAAGAATGACAAGGATCTGACTGCGTGTCGAACTTGTGGGATATCAAGATAGAAGGTGGATAATAAGACACAGAAAGTGTACGAAAACATTCCAGCAAAGGTAATGTGGTACTTTCCAATTATACCAAGGCTGCAACGACTATTTAAGATACAAAGTATTTCAGAAGATTTAAGATGGCACGCGACACGGAGGATAACAGATGGTGTGTTACGTCACCCCGCAGATTCACAGGCATGGCGTACCATAGATGAAAAATTCCCCAAAATTGCTGAAGATCCAAGAAATCTAAGGCTAGGAATATCAGCTGATGGGGTTGACGTCAACACAGGAAATAGGCATCACAGTGTATGGCCAGTTTTAACTGTCATATACAACCTTCCTCCATGGTTGTGTATGAAAAGAAAGTTTATCATGCTTTCGGTATTAATATCGGGATACCCGGGAAATGATATCGATGTTTTTTTAGAATAACAGTTGGTTGATGATTACATAACCTTCATTTGAGACAGGGTTGAATACATTGGATGTTTCATAAAAGATAACTTTATTCTAAGTGCTGTTGTTGTTAGGGACAATAAATGATTGCCTGCACTTGATACTTATGGCTGCCCGTACAGTGGATTCAAAGGTTGTGTAGTATGTGGGAAAGATACAAACTGTGTTAGACTTTCTGCCTCATCCAAGCAAAGTTATGTTGGTCACAGACGATATCTACCATATAACCATCCGTTCAGAAAGCAAAAGAAGGCATTTAATGGACAACAAGAATTTCTCCCAGCTCCAATTCTAATGACCGGGGAACAAATATCACTAAAGGGTACAACATATGAAAATAATGTGGGGGAAAAGGAAAACGAACAAACAATAAGGCATCAGAAAACCAAGAAGATATGAGAGGCAGAGGTGGGAAGATTCAAAAGCAGAAAAGAAACACAACAGAAGAAGAGGGTAGTTCAAGCCAAGTAAACGGACAAAACGATGCGTATTGGAAGAAATTCAACATTTGGTATCGAAAACTTAGGTATTGGAGGCATAATTCTATTCCACATTGTATTGATTTTATGCATGTAGAAAAGAATGTTGCTGAGAGTCTAGTCGGAACTTTGCTACATGTTCCGGGAAAGACAAAAGATGGAGTGAATGCTCGATTGGATCTGGCTGAGTTGGGGGGTCAAACCAGAGTTGTTTGCTATGCAAGAAGAAGACAAAACAACACTACCTCCAGCAGGTTACACATTGACGAATGCTGAAAAAGACACCTTTTGTGGAAATGTTACAAACAATCTGTGGATTACCACAAGGTTATTGTTTAAATTCTCTAGTTTGGTTCAACTAAAGGATAGGAAGTCATGACCTTAAAGCGCAATGACTGATCACCATGGCTAATGCAAGAGTTTTTTTGCCCATTGCAATACGTTCAATCATGCACCCACCCACATGATATGCTATTATCAGGTTTTGCTTTTTCTTTAAATCGATATGTAGCAAAGAAATCATATTGCAAGAACTAGATAAGATGCAAGCAGAACTGGTAGTGACACTGTGCCTACTCGAGAAGTTCTTTCCTCTGTCATTTTTTGATATTATGATACATTTAACTGTGCACCTAACTAGGAAGGTAAAATTATGTGGTCCCATATGCTTTCGGTGGATGTATCCCTTCGAAAGATGTATGAAGGTTATTAAAGGACATGTGCGAAACAGAAATAAACCAGAGGGATGCATTGCTGAGGAGACTATTGCGGAAGAAACAATAGAGTTTTTTTAGCGAATATCATAAATTCATGGAAACTATTGGTATCCCACCTGATAAACATGATACTGAGAGGAAGGAAAGCCATTGTCGGCCGACAAATCAAGTGAAGTTTCTGCAGAACTCTTTCAGAAGGCACATTTGTATGTAATACAGAATACAGATGAAATTGTACCGTATATCGAGTAAGTATTGTTGATCCCACTTTAATAGATCGAATTCCTTAAGCTTGTTTAAGGTTTAGTTATATTAGATAAATCTAAGTATCTATAATCTTTTCCATAATCAAATAACTTAAGACATATCATATAAGCAGTACTAACTAACAAACAATACTAACTTATTAACTAGCAGTACTAACTAACAAACAGTACTAATATTCACTAGCAGTAGTAACTATGTACTAGCAGTAGTAAACACTTAGCATATTTTCTTTGAAGTTCATGAGCAGCACTAAATTCAGCTAAACAACATTAACACAAACATGAGCAGCAGTAATCCAAACAGCATTAAGAAGACTTTTAATCCAAACAAGTATTACTAACACATGTCTATTTCGTTACTTAAAATGTTCTATCAAATATAATAATCAAAGACATTGTTTCAAGAGACACAAGCAAGTTTTGAAAACAGAAAACCTGAGTAAACGAATAGCATTTCTGGAGAATGAGCACAGTAAATCTTTTGCTAAGTGGTTACGTAAAGAGGTAATTAATCGTATGTTGTTTATAATTATTTGTTTGTTATTCCTTCAATTTGAAGCTAATATATACTTGTAATGAAATTCAGGTTGAGAGAGAGTTAGCGATCTCCAAAGAAAGTGTATCAGAAACTATAAGGTGGATATCATATGGACCACGCGCCACCGTAGTGAAATACGATGCATATAACATCAATGGGTATACCTTTCGTACAAAATGTCATGATGGCAAAGTTTACCAGAACAATGGGGTTAGTGTTGAGGCAATAGATCTGCACATATCTAAAGAAGTTGCAACCACAAGACAAGCATTTTATTATGGGGTTTTACAAGAGGCATATAGACATTTGACGATTTTTTGTACTTGTTTAAGGATTTATGTTTGTACTGTGCAGAACCTTTTTAAGCTTTTGTTTTGCTGCAAATACTCTTGTGAAGGATTTGATTTTATCTATTAATTTTTTACTTCCTGTTTGGTTTATATGTTTGTATACGAGGCTTTCAAACCCGGGCGATGCCCAGGATGAGTCATGAAGTTGCTAATAAACTGCTTAATTCTGCTTATTAAACTGCTTATTATCGGCTTTAAAACTGATTATTAAATCTGCTGATAAGCTGATATGGATAAGGTGTGTTTGGTTTTTGGTTTTCAAAATACCAAAAAAAAATTAAAAAGGAATCACGCCCAGCGAGAATCGAACCCGCGACCTCCAAGATAAAGGTCAAGCGGCTTACCATCTCAGCCAGGCAACCTATTCATCATAGGAAGAAAAATAGATTAATTTCTAAGCCTAACCCCTCTACCCTCTTAAACTCTTCCACCCATTCATAACACACATTTATTCATTCCAACCACCAAAATCTTCAGCTACAGTAATCCCTAATGGTGAATCAGTACGGTAACTTTATTATCTTCTTTTTTTCTTATTCGTTGCTTTTTTGCTTATTTTTTAGCTTATCTGCTAATGTGTGTCGATTATCTATTTTTTTTTCAAGCTTAAATGCTCATGTGTGTTGCTGTGTGTTGCTTATCTGCTCATGTTTCTTAAAATGATAACCTTTTTTGAATCCCCTTATATGCTTAAACACATAGCAGTTTAGGGGTGTTTGGATTATAAAATTAGACCCATATGCATTAGCAGAGAATGGACACAAAAAGAACAAGTGTTCATGTGAGTCAGGACACATTTCACACAAGGAACAAGCAACTTGTTTACCAGGGTACCATGCTGCAAGTCTATCTTGAGTAGTTAACCTTTTCAAAATTGTAAGCCACATTATGAAGGAGTGTTTGTGAATGCATTGTGAAAACCAAATAACTTTCCCCCATTTCACTTTTTCATTACATTGCTTCTAATCATCCCACATCTTATTAACAGACCATCTTACCTTCTGTTGATCCCACTTTAATACACCAAAGAGTCCTAGTCGGCTTACAATACTTTCCTAAGTATCTATAATCTTTTCCATAAACAAATAACTTGATACATATCATATAAGCAGTACTAACTTATTAACAGTTGTAACTTCTCAGCAGCATTAACTTCAAGCAATCTTAATCTCTGAGCAGTACTAATATTCACTAGCAGTAGTAACTGTGTACTAGCAGTAGTAACCACTTAGCATATTTTCTTTGAAGTTCATGAGCATCACTAAATCCAGCTGAGCAGCATTAACACAAACATGAGCAGCAGTAATTCAAACAGCATCAAGAAGACTTTTAATCCCAACACCTTCTTCCCATCTTTAGTCACCCAATATACTTTATCAACTACATTGTTCAGAGTTGGGTTAGGGATACTAAGGATATTAGGATAGCTAGCAACCCATTCCTCAGGCCATACCCACACACCATTTTGTATCATATCACTGATTTTGATCTTGCTGTCAACATTAGTCAGAGCTTCAATTGGGAAGACTTCCTTAAGTATGCATAGCTCAGACTTTGTTGTTACCTTGCAGAAATCATTGTTGTGAATTTAGATAGTAGCTCAGACAACAACAACTCAGACTCATATAGCACTTCTCAAATTAGCACTTCCGAGGAGATAGATTATGACTCTCCAGAACCACCTAAGAGTTTGCTCAAATGGTACCACTATTTGTCAGATGAGTACAAGGACAATGGCAGGTTTTGGGGTTCAAAATCAGGATGTAATGAAAGTGATGTAAAACCTTCTTGGAAAGACATTGAAAAGGCTAAAGCATGTATGTTGGCTAAAGCACAAGCATCTGAGGCATCTTCTAAGGCTAAAGTAGAAGCATGTGGGTCAAAGGTTAAAGTAGAAGCATGTGGGTCAAAGGCTAAGCTACAAGCATCAACTAAAACACTCATTGTCAAAAGCCCTGTACCAATAACAAATTGTGTACTTGGGCTTGCAAATGCTAAAACCTGGGATGCTATTAAAGGCAAGACCTTTGGAGTGCAGATACCATGACTTTTAATGACTTTTGCTGAAGTAAAGATAGGGAAGAGGAACCTTAGAAGTGGAAAGTGATGTTAATCTACTTTATGATGTTATGTATATTGGTATTTTGGTCCTTATGTAATGGTAGTAGATGTTAATCTACTTTTAAAACAATATGCCTGTAACTGAATTTATGATGTTAGAATGGTTTGTGTTTGGTTAATGAAGTCAGGATGTTATCTTCTAAATTGTGTTATCTGCTTATTTGATTGACAAATGTGTGTTTTGGTTAGGATGTTATCTGCTTATTCTTAATTTTCTTTTGCAGAAATAATTGAGATAAGCTCAGACAGCTTAGAAGACAGGAAAGGGGCATCAAAAGCAACTGCTCCTATATTTTATGGGCCATCAACACAAGGATTGCTAGATGCTTATGGATATAACACAATTGAGGAATATCTATCATGGAACTACTTTCCAAGCACAGATAATGAAAGCACAGACATGGAAACCACAAACAGAGAACCACAGAAGGATGGCATTGTTGACTCTAAGCTTGCAATGTTAAATGGTAAATATGTCCCAGCTTTGTATGAAAACACAAACAAATACTGTATAGCATGTACCAGTCACAAGATCTGTGCTTCGGGATACCAAAATGTTACTACATGGTGAAATTGAAAAAGAAATATGGGGAGCCAAGAAATCAAAAACTTGTGCTGATAAGCCAAAGGGGAAAAGAACGGTGTCATGTGGAAGCTGATCATGCTCTTGCATTTGATTAAAGTTTTTTAGGTAGTCTCACATGGTAGTCTAACATGTATTAGATGTTAGCTTTTGTTTGTGTTTTGTTTAGCAATTAAACTTTATGGTGACTTATGTAATGGTGATTATGTACTCTTTAAAACCTTATGAAATTTAATGTATTGGTCTATTTGGTTTGTGATGTTATTGTCTGGTTTGTGTGCTATTGCAGCTTGCACATTGCATTTGCAGCTTGCATATGCACATTGTATTTGTACATTGCATTTGTAGCTTGCATTTGCAAGCAAGCATTTGCACATTGCATATGCACATTGCATTTGTACATTGCATTTGCAACTTGCATTTGCAAGCAAGCACTTGCACATTGCATTTGCAGGCTAAAGTACTTATTAAAACCTTATTAAAAGTGAAACAAGTTGAAAATAAGCAGAGGGAGAAGAAGCCACAGTTTAATAAGCAGTTTCTACAAGCACTCTTTAGACTATTAGCAAAACCAATGAAGCTTATTTAAACTTCTATTTACAAAGGAAATGCATTACATTAATCTGATTCTGTGAGAAATTAATATTCGTTTTATACCAAAAATGACCTAAAAGATGATTAAAACTGAACAGTTTTGGAGTATTTGGTTTTAGAGCATATAACATTGCGTGAGGACACGACAATCATTTAGTTTGGGGAATTTTGATATGTGAGAAATCACATATCCATTTTATACCAAAAACGACCCTAAAAAGATGAAAAATGAACATATTATGCTTGTATATGGTGTATTTTGTCTTTTGTGATGTGTAGGTACTGATATTGCAAAAATTACAAGAAAAGAGCCAAAACCGAACAAAAACAAACACGAGACAGAAAGAGTACACAAGAGCTGGGAGTTTATCAACAAAAGTCAACAAAGGTCAACCAAAGTCAACCTTGGTCAACTCACATGATGACAAAACCATTGAAATTACCAAAAGAACCCTTAATGTTAAATTATTTCACAAAAAGTCCCAAAACAATTTACACCGTTAGTCCTTTGTTAGTCCTTAAAACTAATAAAGACTAACGGTCGTTAAAACTTTTACCCAAGCCCAAGGCCTAATTTCCCTTTTATATTAATCGTAGCCCAAGTCAAACCATTTAGATGACTCAGTCAAACAAAGGAAAAAAGGGCGCGAGTTTCTACTATTCATCGTCTTTCACCTTGCGTCAAATTGAAAGGGTAAAATACACTTCCTTTCACTCATCATACGTGGCATCAAAGATTTGAGTACCAAGCTCCATGTTGACAAGCATTTACATCATCCAAGCCAATGATTGGCAAAGCTGACTCTATTTGACACATGGAATGACACGCGTCTTCTAAAGAAACACACCAAATTAGGAATTATTACACTAAAATTAGTGCAAAAGAAGCACAAAGCTCCAAGAAAGTAGGATTGCCACGCTGGCAATCCATGTACCTCTTTTTCATCCAATGAATCAAAATCAAGATCCAATGATTAAGAGTGATGAATGGTCAAGATTAAAGATAAAAGGGAATGTCTAAAGGACCTAGAAGCGTCTCTTCTTTCCTATAAAAAGGAGCCTCGTCTCACACACACAGGGGAAGGGAGAGTAGTTTTAGTTTTAGCTTATGTAATTTTAGCTTATTGTATTGTTTTAGCTTATTTTATTTCCAATTAATGTAACTTTCTTCTTTTAAGCTTGTACTCTGTGTTTTATAATCAATAAAAGTTAGTTTTTATAATTGTTTAATTTGCAATTTATGTTTTACTTTTAAAGCAATGTGGTTTGAATAAGATCTCTAATTCATAAGTTAAAGTGTTCATAAGCTACTAAAGCTTTCAAAAACTTGAATACTCTTTGGAATTGGATGGCTGCTTTGAGTATTCAAGAGGTATTAGTTCCTGATGGTCAGGAGTTAGGATTAGATTAGGAGACAGATTAAGCTTAAAGCTAAAATCTTAAGCTGCTTTTATAAGCTCTAATTTGAGCATTCACCTCTGTTTAGCTGAGGTGGAGGTACTTATTTCTTTTCCTTTTTCTATTTACTCTGCTATCATTTATTATTCTAGTTATACTTTACACTTTAGCTTAATCCTAATTATTGTTTGCTTGTTATTGTTTAGAAGTAGCTTATTATTGCATAATATAGTAGATTGATGCTTATTAAGTGGTAGTTGTTAGTTAAATCATATTTTACAAGTTATTGTTATAAAACGGTTATAAAAACCAAAAAAAATATTAGCATAGTTAATTAGCTTGTAGTTGTAGCTTGTTTGATTGATGAATTTTGCTTATAAGATCGGTTATAAGCTATCTATTATCTGGTATTACTAGTTTGTGCTTTAAATCTCAAATTTATAAGCTTAAAAATGGTTTTGATCAATTTAAAGGGGTGTTTGGGTAAAGGCAGTACTAACATAAGTTAGTACTGTTCAGGTCCATTTGGTTCTCTAAATTGATTTCAAACTTCAAATTTAGGTTTATGAAGTTAGGATTTATGGTCTTTATAGGGTAAAATTAGTTTTAATCTAGTTAGTGTAATAGTTGTTATAATCTGTGAGCATTAGTTTAAGTTTCAAGTGCATTTTAAGCT
>BQNB010057172.1:0-38334 GCA_026074375.1 Tanacetum coccineum
AGAGGAAGAAAAATATGCTCAATGAAGAAGAAGTTTTATGCCAGTCTTAGTTATCGCAGTATCTAGAATGAAAAGAAATATTCAAAAAAAAAACAAAAGAGAAAAGAAAAAATAGTAAGAGTTCAAAGTATAAGGCAAAGTTCTGGCACATGGAATCAAGTATCTGCTATTCACTCTCATCAATATCACGTTTTGCCTCTTTGAGATTTCTGTCTAGGTGCTCACGCCACAACGGGCATGTTTATGTGTCTAGTAAAACAAGCATAGGTAGTGACCTAGATTTATGTTTGGCAATTGAGTGACTTCACCAATATAAAACCCCTATCGAGTGACTTTGGAATTTAAAACAAACACATTCCCTAGGCGAGTAAACACTTGTTAATGCTACAATGATTTGTTTCTCTACGTCAGACGATATATTATCTCATTTTAAAAATCGCTTTAATTGCTTGAAGGGCCAAGCAATAGCTAGCAAGTTGGTGGGATTTGATAACAGCCTAAATTATACATGGTTTCGGCGGTGTTAATTTGCATTTATTTGATCATTTCTACATAAATCTTGTAACTTAATCCAAGTATAGTTGCTCCTAAATGTCTAGGGTACTGTAGGGAAGATAACACGAAGAATTGATCTTAAACCGAAGACATAACCTCAAACTTAGAGCTATCAAGTTGAATGCTTCCCGACACCTGTTCACTATTTTGGTCATAACTCGGTCATACGAACTCCGTTTTAGTTGGTTCAAGCGACCACGCGAAGAGAATTCACTTATCTACAACTTTGAGAAAATGCCATTTGTTGTAAATGTCCCAAGTGCGGCGCACAATCCAAAAAGTGAGGCGCACTTCTAGACATTTTTATGATGAACTAAATGCCATTAATTGGGACAACTTTTACACCTCAAGTGCGCCGCACTTATTTGTAAGTGCGCCACACTTGGCCCCTGAAATAGCCTATATAAGGCCCCTTTGCCTCTCATATCTCACACAACTCACATACAAACTTCCCATTTCATTTGGAACCCTTATAAGGGGTGTTTTGGTGATAAAGGCATGAGAACCTTTGATCAAAACCACCTTGATAACACAAATCATCACCACCATTAGAATCAAAGTTCTTGAAGAAGTTGGATGGTCTTGGTTGAAGTTCATCATTGTTCTTAGGTTTTGATCCATCAAAGAGGCATAGTTGTAGTGTTATTTCGAATCTATAAGCAATTGTGACGGAATTGTTCATAGTTTCTGGATTTTGCTTTGAATATAATAAAGTGTTCTTGGGAAATTCTTGTGAAATCACCATACTTTGCTCTTGGAATTGGTATGAATCTTGTTACTCTTTTGAATATAATCTTTGTTGAATCCATGATGAATGTTATGTGTTTTGTTACTCTGATCATGGAGTAGTAATCTTATGTTAGTTTGGGCATATCGTGATCTTTGATATGGAGCGTTTGGATATGTGTTTATTGAATTGGTAAAATATATTTTATACAAGAATATAGGCCGAACGGGTTCTTTTATACATGTGTTCTATCAATCCATCTAATATATTGGTTATAATAACTTATAAAGGCCGAAAGGATTTATAACTTGTGATAACTCTATTTTCTAAACTTATAAACACTATTCCAAACACATCATTATCTAAGTGATCATTGCCTAAACAAACATACCTTAATCATTTGCTTGAATCATCCTTTTATTGCTTTCTTTGCAGTATTCGATATATGCTCGTCTTGGTTAATTTGATACGTAACAATCATCTTAGCCTTAGCACCTTAATTACAAACTGTGAAAACTTCAATTCTCGTGGAACGACCTGGACTTACCTAAAGCTATACTATACACGAACGGGTATACTTCCCGAGTGTTGTGTTTTTAGTAAAAATCGGTATTTCTAGTATTATAAATTTAAAGCTTGGAAAACACACATCAAATCTCCTTGACAGGGTTTCGCAGCTATACTAGTCGTTCTCATTACAGGAGCATCTCAAAGCAGACAACATGGTAAGAGTGAACCGGTAAATTACTATCTTCCCGATTAAGCCGTCAATTCGTGTTCAACTTTCCTATGTCCAGATACCCTTGTGAGGCTTTCCATTGACATAAGATTGAAAATTGATTTAGAAAATCAGTCGGTGTATCAAGAAGCAAACGGTTTTTATGACACACCAACCGTTTTAATCTTTTCAAAATTTATTCGTCAATTCATAAGCTGGACCGAATCGATATCCAGTATCACAAGTTTGATCCTTGTAGGATCTCACAAGTCACCTACCAAGAGCTTGTTTGATGTTGGCTCAAGCAGGATTTCCATCTTCACTGTGAATACTTAAGTATCACTCGGATGTTCTGGCAAAATCACAAGGATAATGCGTAGGTTTCTTGATTTATATTTCTTGTTTTTCACATTGTGTGAATTAGCAAGCATATTTTGGATAAGTGTCTTAATGAGATTTATGGATGATTCTAATGGCTCTATGATTGTAACCCTCTTTTTTCCCCCTTTTATAGTGCGGGGGGGGGGCTTTTTTTGGTTTTAGAAAAACACAATAAACCCCCAAAAAAAAAAACACACACACACACACTAAAACCAAACAACAAAAAATGATAAGAGGCTGGAGCAGACTGCCACCTTTTTAATACCAACTAACTCGGAGTGAGAAAGTTGATAGAACTGCATGTAATCTCCGTGAGAAATGAAACAGAAATCTTTTGAGAGATTCTGAGTGGTTAGGGAGGGTTGTGCATTGCATCACTGGGTCCATGATGTCGGTCTTCAATGTCAGCAATCATCTTTGTGATTCTTGACAACAAATGTATTGACCTGGTTTCTGCCTAAGTGTAAGAAGGGCTTCTTTCTTTTCACCCTTTATCTTAACTTTTCTTTTTAATTCTTCAACCCCTTAAGTGCTTACCGAGACTTCATAACTAGTACCTTGTTGGGTTTGTTCCAGTACTAGCTCCATCTCAGTAGGTACTTTTCCCTTATTCTCATTTTTACTCCTTTTTCATACCTAAGGACTTCTACACTAACTAGTAAAATATCCCTGGGTAGATCCCTCCGGTTCTGGCTGGATCATGAGAATGAATACCTAAACTTAACCACCTTATAACTCCAATACAGTAATTTAAATGGTCGGTCTTTGGTACTTCCACATTTCAGCCAACACGTAACCATTTGCTCCCCCTTTATATGTGCATCAATTAATCGAAAGAGTTTAACACATATATGGAAAAGCATACACTTGAGATCTTAAAATCACATTTTTTAATCATATATTTTAATCACATCTTCCCCCCTTATCAAAAATGTCAAATCTCTTGATATTTTGGTTATCAATTGATTCAAATATTCATGGTTTCGGGAAAAAGATGTCCAATTATTAACAACCCGATTATTGGAACGTTTTAATGCTCTCCCTCAAATTATGAGGGAATAATATTGTGTTTGAGTACGTTAATTTGGAAAAATTTGAATTTACTAAGAAATTCTTGAAAATTCGTACTCAAACACTATATAAGCCTAATTATAGTTTGTTGATAACATATAATGCCTAAAAACATTACTAATATTTTTCACATCTTTACGTTTTGATAATCACAAAATATAAAAACGTTCAATGTAAAATCAAACGTAAACAAGTAATTAGTAGTAAATTTTCATTTCGAAATTTATATCACTTCAAGGTATGAATAAATAAATGCTTAATGCATTTTATGATCAAATGAAATTTTTATTCAACCTCACACTTTTATAAAATGTTGTAAACATTTTTATAAACATTACAAAATATTTTCTACAATTAAAAGAAATGTTTTATTCAAAATAAACATTTTGAAATTCAAATTTTCGGACCTAAAACGGCTAGAAAAGTTCCAGAAAATTCCCCCTACACAAAAGACAAACTAGGGAGCCCCTAGTCTAGGGCGGCCCCCTTAAATACATGGGCGGCCCCCTTAATTTTAAGGGGACCGCCCACCTATTTAAGGGGACCGCCCATAGACTGACGCTCCTCCAGTTTGTCCTATAAATACTAGACTTTTTCCCACTATTTTCTCACCTTTTGCACTCATTCTTTCTGCTCAAAACAGCCCACATATCCTCTCTAAAATCCTTTGATCATTTAATCATAAAGCTTTGTTTCCAAGTGATCCAAGCTTAATTCCTCAAGTGCAAGAGAAGAATACTTCCATCATCAAGTGAAGAAGTATTACACCTTAGTGTGTATTGCAACCTTGTTGCATTCATATCACATATTTGTAAATCAATTGTATATCTTGTATTTGTGTGTAGTAGCTAGATCTTGGCGATCTTTGTAAGTATAGTTAGATCGTGGTGATCTTACCAAGTAGTGTTAGATAGTTGTGATATAAGTAGTGTGGTGAAGTGAAGTCTTGAAGTTGTGAAGAAGTCTTGAAGTTGTGAAGAAGTCGTGAAGTTGTGAAGTCGTGAACAAGTAGTGAAGTCGTGTTGTGATAGATTGGTTCTAGCTAAGATTAGAACTCGACATTTAGCTTTGTGTCGTAAATCGGTGTAAGCAACATTGTGTACGGTTTTCTCCGCCATAAGGGAGCTTGTTGACATAGTGAAGAAAACTCTCGAGTTAGGTGCTCGGGGAGTGGAGTAGGGCGAAGAGGTGCTTCGTTACCGAACCACTATAAATCCTCGCGTTGTGGTTTGATTGTTCTTACTCTTATCTCTTGTCTTGCATTATTTTCTCATACTATCTTATTAATTGTTTAGATAAGTATATTGTTTATATTGTGCAAGTGTTGAATTCACATAAAGTCGAATCTAGAATTTTTACAAACACTTTAAAACCTTAAATTAAAAAGCGGTTAAACTTTCTCCCCCCTTCTAGTTTTCCACATAGTCTACACTATTTATTTACATATTCACAAGATTATTATATACGAGGTTTGACCTGAATGATGAGAACAACATATGATAAATCATATGGTCCTTTCCAGCATCCGTAGGTCTCCCCCGTAAAGTCTTCCACCAACAAACTTTTCCAAACTTCTCATCAATCTTCTATCTTTTGAGCTTCTATCGATAGCATTGATCATCTCACGAGCTCTTTGCCTGTCTTGTTTACTTTATTTTCTCTTCGGCAAGTACTCCATTTCAATCCCTAAAGGTCAATATCATTGAGAGCAGTACGAACATGGTTGAGTGTGCCATCACTGAACTTGTAAAGTTCATCAGTGCGCATCAGACGATTTTTGTTCATTTCATCTACATAGATAATGCCTTGGATATCAGGATAAGATGTGTAGGCAGTCATTCTTCTGAGATCTGAACGGTATGTGTCTGGCTTTTTGAGGTTAATCTTCTTCGGGTAGCTTTTGACTCCCAATTGTAGATCTTCCACACGTTCTTGAATGACAATACGTCTAGTGAACATTCGTAGAGCTTCATTCAGTGCATACCGTTCTTCCAAATTGAGGTTGGTCAGCTTATCTTGAACAATGAGAAGTAACATCTCTTCAATGTCTTGTCAACGAATTAATTTGAAGTCGCCTTCTCTAAACTTGTATAACTGATCGTCTTGTCTTCGACCAATAATCTCTTCTAGATGACTGTAGCCAAACCACTTCATGATCTTGAGGCTGGTTACTGTAATAATCCTGTGTTTGGAGTAGACATCTTTTGAGGTTTCCATGTTGGAAGCATATCCATAGAATTTTTGACGTTTTTGACCCCAATGATAAGTTTCCCAGTAAGCATGCTTGTCGTAGACAACTTTTACCGGACTTTATATTCTATAAACCTTGTCTTCAATCCATTTAACTTGACCATAATCAGCAGCCTTTGTTTTAGTGATGGAAGTGGTGTATTTTTGACTTGAGCACCCTCCTTTCAGATATTCGAGATCGTTGTTGATGAAGTGATTCCAAGCGGGATAACTTGACGACCTTGTTCATTCTGAATTAAAGGTAGGGGCTTGCTGAGATCATGGGGATACGGCTTCCCTTTAGGATTATGCCAGTCTAATCGATCATTGGTAGCCTTAAAGACTTCTTCCAAGTGGTACTACTAGTTTCACTAGATCTTGCGCGTGTAT
Source organism: Tanacetum coccineum (assembly GCA_026074375.1). Lineage (NCBI taxonomy): Eukaryota > Viridiplantae > Streptophyta > Magnoliopsida > Asterales > Asteraceae > Tanacetum > Tanacetum coccineum. Next base: position 6,072 of record BQNB010057172.1, read on the forward strand.
TTAATAGATGGTAGATTGGGCCCGTCAACACTTCTTGAGTTAGATTATCAATTTTGAGCAGGTGCATTATGAAGGTAGAGAAGTCGACGGGAGTAGCCAAAAACTCATTAAACGAAGATTGAGTGCCTGTAGCTTGAGCCATTTGTGTGATCCAAGGTTAAGGTGGTCGGTTGTCAACAGTCTTTGTTTTGTGCCATTCACGATCAGGAGTTAGAGGTCTTGAAGGATTCCTATGCCATACATCTTCATTTAGTGCCTCTCTTACAGGAGATACATCTTCATTTCATGTGTTGAACTCTTGATGTGGTTGATCTTCCAAATCAGCAGCCTTTTTGATCATGATCTCTGCATGAGTTAGACTTGCCTGAGTTTTGGTTAAGATTTGGATGCACTTTTTGAAGAACTTGTGGCCTTAGACTCCTTATTTTTCAGTTCTTTCGATGACTCAGCTTCTTTACCTGATCTCCCTCTCTTCGACCCTCGGTTTGATCCAGTAGAGGGGTCTTCATCCTTGTCTTGATCATCTCGTCCTCTTTTTAGTGTGACAACATCACCATATGAGGTAATGATGTCTTTGTCAGTGTTGTACGATTCGACCAATGCATTATACAGATTCTTCTAAGTGTCTGATCTGTCTATCGATTTATTGGTCTCTATTTTGTCAATGAGAATCTTCTTCAGTTTTAATTTTGACAGTGAAGCTGCTACTGCGTAAGATGTCTGAGGTTGATTGGTTGATCTAACCAACACTTCAGCTCCCAAAGATTCTGTTACGTACTTCTCAATCTTTGGCATGATCTTGGAGACAAGGAGCTTGAACCTGCTCCTTGATTATTGCCTTCATGGTTGAGTCTACCTGATTAAGAAATTCTTGATTCTCCGCTTGAGCTTCTTCTCTGAGCTTGTTTGTTTGTAGTTAAACAGCCACATCCACTGCTTCTTTTATCTTGGAAGCAAGGTACGTATCAACAATGCCTAGAATTAAAGAGACACCTTTAGCAAATTTACTTGTTTGCCTGAACTCAGACATTTCAAATTCTAATGCAGATACCCTTTGATCAAACTGGAATAAGGATGCAAAGTTAGGAATTTCTGGCAAATTCATTGTTGGATTAGTTGTTGTTGTTGAAGTTGGTGTTTGTTGTAGAGGTTTACTGTTAGGAATAGGTGGTTGAGGAATTATTGTAACAGAAGAAGGTGTCTCTGCAGCAACTAAAACTGGTACATTGACGAGAGTATCTGACTGAGTGTCTTGATATAAAATTGAGTTAATGCCTATATCCGAAGAAGGATTAATGAACTTTGACACCAAGTCTGATGAAACAAAAGAACTTTACTGTTGCACTATTAGAGGTACATTTGTTAGAGTCACATGAGTATCTTTCGTGTCTTGATTTGCTTGAGCATCAGTCATTTCAACATCACTTCTTTCCAGGTTAATATTCAAATCTCTGTGCAGATCATCATCTTCTTCTTCTTCTTGTTCACTTTCCTTATCCTTATCATCATAATCTTTATATTCTTCTTCTTCAGTGAGTTCATAGTCTAATGGTGTTGACACTCTCTGATCAGAAGACACTTCTTCATCATCTGCTTTTTCTTCCTCTTCTCCCTCTTTATCTGCTTTAAAAGTTGATAAGTTTGGATGAGTAAGATCATCTCCGTCATTATCTGATTCAGTTTCGTCACTGTCACCATTCATGTCTGACTCTTCTTCAGCATCCTCGTCATCTTGACTAAATGTCTAATATTCTTCTTCACTTTATGAGTCATATTTGGGTACATCGAGAACCTCTGGCGTGACACCAGCTCCTTCATTTGTACTAGTGACCTTTTGTTGTTGCTTTATCAAGACGTGCTAGGCTGTCAACTCATCCACCTGAGCCACTTGCGTGAGAGTTGTGAAATTGAGGTCTTGCTTCTTTTGGTAGCCAGCTTCATTTGTTCAGCTTCAGTTAATGTAACCTCAGATAATACATTTAATCCTTTGGCTTTTGGCATCTTTGCAGGTTGCTTCTTCTTGTCAGATTTAGCCACCTTAGCTAAAGTCTTGAGTGTGGTACCTTTAGTAGCTTGAACAGGCTTCTTCTTGGGAGATGTGTCTGAATCAACTTTCTTTCGAATGTACTTGGGTTTTGGAGCTTTCTTTCCAGAAGCAAAAGCATAGTATTTCTGGTAAGCTTTGGATTCCAACATTGTTTGGTTTGTTAATTCCTTTGGGAGAATGGTACCATATACTTGAGTAACTTCATGCCTGGAGATACATCTCATAGAAGTAAACAGGGTGTCATCTCGAGCAGTATGCCAAAATATCTTGTTTCTCCTTGAAATAGACTAATCCTTTGACATGAAGTATCAAATGATGATCTTTGTGAATCTAGGATATGACATCTTGTTTGTCTTCTTAGAATCTTTGTTTTCAATCTGGAACATGAAATCTTCCCAGAGTAGATACACATAGTCAATATTCTTCTTATGGAACATACCCAAAAATATTTGAGCATGGGACAAACGAATCTTGTCCATTCCATTTTCTTTGCCACTTAAGCACTTGTTGATGACGGTAGCAAATGCTCTCCATGGTGATGTAAGTAGTCAACATTCACATCAGTGAGATAAATGATATATCCAAAGTGCCTAACATCTCTAATGAAAGAGAGAATATCATGTTCCAGTGGGAGGTCTTCAAACTTTTGTCTTGGAATTTTAGGGCAAAACTGGAGAATTTCTATGAACATATCAACATCGAGAGAGACTTTCTTCTTGTTTATCGTGAATCTGATGGATGACCTATGAACAGAAACTGTAGCCTAAAATTATTGCATATAAATAGCAGGAACATCTGCAGTGATCAGGAATGCTTGGTAGAAAGGAGTGAGTGCAAGAGCATCTAGCACCATTTGAAATGTAGCTTTTTTTGGTTTGATGTCTGTTTTGAGTCTCATGTTGCATTTCGAATCAAGACGGGTCGCAGGCAACCAAGAGCATATCAAGGGCTTTCTGGTTGAGCTTGAGTGGTATTTGGATTCTACTAAGATTTGACCAATACAGTTTATATATATAACCAAATTTATATATAACACACTATAAGGCCTTTGATTGTTAAATACTTAAGCTTGATTCATGTTGTGATATCATTTTAATGATTAGGCTCATTAAGGCATTTAGCATGTTTGAATAAGATCTAATCATCCGAAGGGCAACTTAATTGGGCAGAATGTGAAAGGCATTAAGACAACTAAAATAGTGCTTTTTGGAATCCTATTCAAACTAACTTGTAGGGAATAAGGTAACCTAAGACATGTTCAGATATTCTTGTTGAACCTTGATATATAAGCCTTACTTAACCTTGTTAGATTGCTAAATCTAATCCAATTTTAATTAGTGCCTAACTTGATTTTTAATTGCCTTCAGAAAAAATTCAATCTTAAAAATCCTTAAAACCTATTGCTAAATCGCCTCCTATTAAGGAGTGTTAAATCACCTCCTAAGTAGGGTTGTTAAATCACCTCCTATAAAGGACTAATAATTCGTCTCCTATTGGAATTGTTAAATCGCTTCCTATATAGGATTGTTAAATCGCCTCATAAAGTCAAGTTGTTAACTCGCCTCGTGAACCTAAGTTGTTAACTCGCCTCGTGAAGCCGAGTTGTTAACTCGCCTCTTGAAGAGGTGATGTTAACTCGCCTTCTGAAGGGAGTTGTTAACTCCCCTTCTGAAGGTGTTGTTAACTTGCCTCTCAAAGATAGTTGATAACTCGCATTCAAATATTACATCACCACAAACTTAAAAATTTAACCATCAAGACTTGTTCATGTAGCATTCTTAACAGATGAATAATACTTAGGATCAATTATAACAATAATTAGCCATAGATTTATCAAAAACGATCAACAACGAGTACGTTTAATCATTTTCTCAGATTCATGCAAGAATAAACAAACAAGGATGAGGATTTAAGGCTTAAACAAATTCAAGGAAGTAAATACAATCGTCTCCCCCCCCACCCTCCACCCCCCCCCCCCCTCCCCCCCCCCCCCCCCCCCCCCCCCCCCCCCCCCCCCCCCACCCCCCCCACCCCCCCCCCCCCCCCCCCCCCCCCCCCCCCCCCCCCCCCCCCCCCCTAGCAAAACCCTAAACAATTTCAATAAATCCTAAAAACCCAAAATTTCGCAAATAAGAATTATCAAGAACACATTCATATGATAACCAATCACAAAATTGTTTTAATCGAGTGTTCTACACTCATAAACAAACAAGACCCCTCATTCAATTTGAGATTTTAATCACTTTTAATTTTGACTAACCCTAATTCAAGATTTAGGGTTTTCGAGATCAATTGTAGATGAAACTTTAATTCCTTTGAGACATATGTAGTTTAGGAAGTGAGGAACGAGTTTCAAGTTATACCTTTCGCTTGATAATCACTGGAAATGGAGAATGAGAGTTGGCGATTTCGAATGGGTTGGGAGGAGGGAAAAAATTTGCTAAGTGTGTGTTTGTATGTGAAAAAGACCGGGTGAGTGAAAGGGTTATAAAACGAATTTTGTTTTTGACACTTTTGCCCCCTCTAGTTTGATATCCTATGCATTTGTTATATATAAGATCTAATAGGCATTTTAAGTTTAACAAATGACACATTTAGTCCCTAATGAATTAACAAGCATACCTAGAAACTTATATTTGCACATATACTCCCTAAAGGCATAAACACATAGCAGTTAAGGCTCATATAAGCTAAACTTAATTAACTCCCCTTTAATTGTTAAACCGTTATTGTTTAAAACCTTTTCTTTTTATCACAAACTGATTTTATAAAGAAGATATTTGATATTTTATCCCCCTCAAACAATGGCCCGTTTTCTATTTAAAGAGTTGAAGTCGTTGTTTGAGTGGTCAAATGTCTTTGAAAAGCATTTTCTGATGAGTTAATGTTTAGTTTACAAAACCAACACCAATTAAATAAGATTTCTCTTATTTTCACACATAAGTGCACTGACACGTACACTTATGGAATATAGGAAGCACGGGTTGTGATGCAAAGTAATCACAAGCCTTTGCATGGTCATAAAGTAGACCATGCCCGAGAATAAATTCCTGTTATGAGGTCAAGTTTTCTTTTTGAAATACTTGCCTTTAAGATGATGACCGGGTTGCTATCTGAAATAATAGCAAGCCATTTTTGGCATGTTTTGAAAGCTTTTGAACTTCTGCTCGAACTTCATTTACAGCCTCGTATCATTATTAAATGACATTTCTAAGGCCGTAAATGTTATTGATTTTCAGAAGACATGCCAGAGATACATATTTTTATATTTTTTTGATTTTTGATTTTTTAATTTTGTTTTTGAAAAAAAATTATATTAAAAGAAAATATTTTTATGTTTTTATGTTTTCTTATGCACATATGATACAGGATATGAGTTACCACCATCACTCGTTCGTTTCCTCTGCCAGACGTTTCAACGTTTCCGGAGACATGCTTCTCATACCGAGCTTTTCGATCAAGAAGTTGAATCTTTCTCTTGGCAAAGGTTTGGTGAAGATGTCAGCCAGTTGGTATTCAGTCCGGACAAAGTATAGCTCCACGATTCCATTCTCTACTTGCTCCTTTATAAAATGGTAGCGAACATCGATGTGCTTGGCTCGTGAGTGTTGAACATTGTTGCAGCATAGAGCAATCACACTCTTGTTGTCGCAGTACAGAGGAATCTTATTGAATTGAAAGCCATAGTCTGTTAGCTGTGAACGCATCCATAGGATTTGAGCACAACACCCAGATAAAGCAATATATTCAGCCTCTGTACTCGAGATGGCAGTGCACTTTTGCTTCTTTGAAGACCAGCTAACAAGTTTATCACCTAAGAATTAAGCACTTCCTGATGTACTGCGTCTAGTGTCCTGACACCCCGCGTGATTTGCATCTGCATATGCTGTCATAGACATACCGGTATCCTTCGAGTACCAGAGACCCATGTTAATGGTTCCCTTTAGGTATCAAAAGATCCGCTTAACCACATTTAAGTGCTTTTTGGTAGGCTTTGCCTGATACCGGGCACATAAGCAGACTGCATAAATAAGGTCTGGTCTACTGGATGTCAGATACATAAGGGAGCCAATCATGCCACGGTAAAGTGTAGCATCAACTGGATTCCCCTGTAGATCTTCATCCAGTTTACTCTTTTCTACCATAGGTGTGTCTACAGAATCACTAGTTAGCATACCATATTTTTTAACAATTTCAGAAGCATATTTAGATTGGTTTATAAAGATGCCTCTAGGACTTTGAGAAATTTGTAATCCTAAAAAGAATGACATCTGCCCCATCATTAACATCTTGAACTTAGTGGTCATCTGATTAGCAAACTCATTACACATGGCAGTATTAGTGGATGCAAATATTATATTCGGCAAAATAATTTGTACTAGTAATAAGTCGTTCCCAGCTTGCCGTATGAAGAGTGTTGGATCAACTGCACCTTTGGAGAAATGTTGTGAGATTAGGAAGCTTGACAGCATGTCGTACCATGCACGTGGTGCTTGTTTGAGACCGTAGAGGGCCTTTTTGAGCTTGTACACATGCGATGGGTTGTCCTGATCAACAAATCCTTCTGGTTGAGAAACGTAGACCTCTTCTTTGAGCTCGCCATTTAAGAAAGCCGTTTTGACGTCCATTTGGCAGATCGTCATATTCTTATGAGCTGCGTTTGCTATGAAGATACGGATGGCCTCTATTATAGCAACCGGTGCAAATGATTCCTCAAAGTCGATTCCCTCTTCTTGCCTGAATCCCTGAGCAACTAGTCTTGCCTTATTATTTAGTACCCCGCCAAATTCATCCGTCTTGACCTTACAAATCCACTTTAGCTTGATCAATAACACTTTATCTGGACACGACACCAATTCCCAAACTTCTAGTCTTTAAAATTCATGAATTTCTTCTTGCATTGCATCGATCCATGACGGTTTGGTCATTGCTTGTTTGAAGTTATTTGGTTCTACCAAAGTCAGGAAGGCATCAAAATAACACCACATGGCGTCAGTTTGGAGTTGCTTTCTCATAGAGACAGAGCGAGAAGGATTGTCGATTACGTTTATTATAGGATGATCCTTAGTCCATCTACCAAGGTGATCAAATGGAGTATGGGTTTGTATCGCATTTGATGATGATCCTTGAGAAGTTAATTCTTTATAAAGAGATTCATAAAGTAGATCATCATGAAAAATTGATGCTTTGGGGATTCTTCAAAACCTTGAGAAATGTTTGGATAATGTTCTTATTCTTGTGTTGATGGAGCATCCTGGTCAATGGAAGTTGACACAGGAGAATCAGTAAAATCACAGCTCTCGGAGCAACATCTTCTTGAATTGGAGAACTAGCAAGTGACGGAAGAGTAAAGTATTCATCGAACATAGGTTGAAACAAGCGATCCCAATCATCTCTTAGTGGTAGAATACAAGGTTGTTGAGGAATAGGGTTTGAAACGAGTCTCGAACTGGATGTTGCAGCATAGAATGAAGCCCGGGTCCTGAACTGAATTATTAGAAGCCAATGTGTCAGCTCATCGAATGTCACATGAATTGTTTCTATAATTTTCCGGGTTCTTTTGTTGTAGATTCTGAACGCTTTCTTTGCGAGCGCGTAACCAACGAAAATACCAATGTCAGCTTTTGCATCTAATTTATCCAGGTCGTCATTGTCATTGGTAGTATAACAGAGTGCACCAAAGATATGAAAGAATGATAAATCCAGTTTCTTATCTTGCATAAGCTCGCATGGAGTTTTGTTGTATCGAAGGCGAATTAATGAACGGTTTTGGGTATAACAGGTAGTATTAATTGCTTTGGCCCATAAAAATAATAGAGCTTTAGATAATATTAACATTGTATGAGCAACTTCTACAAGAGTTTAGTTTCGCCTTTCGACAACGTCGTTCTGCTGAGGAGTGCGGGCAACAGATGTTTGATGCGAGATGCCAACATTTTCATAAAATTCACGAAGTGTCTGATTGACAAATTCGGTTCCATTATCTGTTCGAACATTACGGACGGTGGCATTCAAACAAACTTGAATATTTTTGATGCATTTAATGATGGCCTTAGGAGCTTCATCTTTTGTCCTCAAAAATCTAACCCAAGTAAATCTTGAGTAATCGTCAACAATCACTAAGATATACCTTTTCCTGTTAATACTCGCCACACGCATCGGGCCACACAAATCCATATGCAAAAGATATAGTTTCTCTTGGTTAGTGTCTTCAGCTTTGGGTTGATGAGAGGATTTCTTGCTTTTTCCTAATGCACATGCTGAACACAGATGATCTTTCTAAAATTTAAGCCTTGGAATGCCTCGTGCAAGACCGTCTTTAGCTAGCTTGTTAAGAGTACCGAAGTTGAGATGTGATAACCGACGGTGCCATAACCAGCTCTTAGTCTTTGACGCTTTGGATAGAAGACAGATCGGAGATGTTTTAAGCATGTCATCAAGAGAAATTGTGTACAAATTTGTGTCTCGAGATCCTGAAAGTAGATCAACACCTTCTAAATTACGAATAAAGCAAGTGTTTTTCCAAAATGCGACTTCAAGATCCGCGTCGCAAAATTAACCAACAGAAAACAAGTTATGTCCAAGCCCCTCGACGTAGTATACTCTTGAGATAGTAACATTTCCCAGCCGATAGTCACCATACCCTATAATCCTTGCAATATGGTCATTCTCGAATCTAACTGTACCCAGAAATTTACTAACAAAGTTCATGAGCTGAGAGAGGTTCCCAGTCATATGTCTTGAACATCCAGAGTCCAAATACCAAAGAACAATCTGGATAACCTGTCATGACAAGAGAAAAAGACGATGGAAAATCTGTAGCATTGGATCCCCAAGTATGAATGGGTTCCAAGTGGTTAGCATTCTTAGATTCTACAGTCTTAGCTTTTTTACTCGAACCTACATTTTTAACATTTTTGGGTTTCCCGCTGTAGACTTTAAGCTCTGGTTTTTGTGTTTCAACTTAGTGGGATGTGGTTTTCTTAGGAGGCACTACGTTAGCTGAAGTGATCCTAGTTAAAGGGAACGAGTTACCAACTATATTGAAAGTTCTGCCTGTTGGTTTCCACTTAAGTCCTACTTCAGTAAATACATGACCCGTAGGTTTCCAAATATTTTGTTTGTTATGTTTCTTAGAAGATTTGCAGGCTTATTCCACATTTTACCACAAAATCAAAGAAGACACTAGCATGAACACCATCAAACATTAGATTTTTTACAAGTAGCACTTATACGTTTAGAATTCGCTTTTAAAAAGTGCTTAACATCTCATCACGAATAGGTTCATCAACAAGATTCTATTTACTAATTTTCCTAGGTTGGGCTTCTACTTTATTCTTCCTGTTCATACTTGGTGTTTGCGAGATCCTATCATTCTTTTTATTGCTTGTAGGCTTTGATCCGCAATTATAGTTGACACTTTCATCCTGTAGGAGACAACACAGGTGTGTTAGAATCTGATGTTGTAGATGACTCTACCTGTTTAATGTTGCTTCAGGATGTGAGAGGTTAAGCAAACCTAACTTTCTTCACATTGTTTTTGGGTGTGATAGCAACCTTTTTTGCACTAAGTTTAATCGCATTAGGGCATGTATCTCAAAACATTATACAAAGTAAACTATGAATTATCTTGCATCTTACAGGAAGTCTAACCATATCTAAGGTTGTTTTGCTTTAGCTTGTTCGACTATTCCCCAAAGAATATCAGCTTGTTTCTGAGTGTACTTAAGGTAATCTATGTGAGCTTCCTTATTTTGCAATAACCTAGGAGCCAAAGGTTCTAAGTCTAGCTTGAACATTCTTGGAACAATAGTGTTGGCAGATGGTATTTGTGCAGCAATATCAACAATTTCTTTTCCTTTTAATTTTCGTAAATCATTTTTTAAAGATGTTATCACAAAAACCTTATCTTGAATTTAAGCTTTTAAATCCTTATTTTCAACACATTTTAAGTTCAGTTTATCTCTGTTCTTTAGTACGAACACGTGCCTTTTTGATTGAGTCAAACTGATCTTTAAAAACCTGTTTGACATGATTAATTTCTTACAAAGACGCTCATTTTCCAAAAGCAATTTTGCCACACTATTTTCTAGTTCCACATTTTTGGTCTCTATTTCACAATAATCATAAATGACATTCTCTTCCTTGGACTTTTCTCTCATTGATTTTATAATTTCCTTCAACTTACAAATGGTAGTGTGGTAGTGTCTTTGTATTGAAGCTGAGCTTTCAAATCATTATTTTCAAAAAAAATTGAAATTTTGAGAGCATTTTGATTTTCACAAGATTTATGTTTTTGAAATTTTTTTGATTAAGTTGTATTGACAATTCAAGAGAAATACAATGTTTTTCAAGTTGTGAGTAACTTTTCAAAAGATCATTACGTGCATTTTGTGATTTCAAAAGCTCGGCATCAAGATTGAAACACTTATCACAAGATTCATTCTCTTTATTTTCCATACTTTAAGATTCACCAATCAAAGACATATAATTCATCACAGTTAAAAGAACATCTTGAGACATGATTTGTTGTAAGAGTCGATCATTTTCTAAAAGTAATTCTTTCTTAGCAATTTCTAAACATTGTTTGTCAACTGAAGACTGTTGAACAACAACATCCATTTGGTCAAAAACTGTTTGTACTTCCATTATTTCATTTAAAATATCTTTATCAAACACATTGAAGATGTCTTTTTAAGATTTTAGAAATGGAATAATTTCATTGTTAAAAACAGCTTTAGTTATGTTCAAACCATTCACCTTTCTATATGAGATCAGGTGTTACTTCCTTATCTTCACCACATTGTCAAACCTGGCAAAGTGAAATTTAATCTTTTTAAGGCTTTCATTCACCAAGCTTACCTTAGGAAGTTCCTTAGGAGCTTCTATTTTGACATGTGATGCATCAGAAGGTTTACTGGTAGGATTGGACATACGCAACCAAAGCTTTTTCAGCGGACAATTCTTGTTGTGGAGTAAATACGTTTCTAAAATCCTTCAGATAGTATATTTAATTTTTCAATAATCAATGGTTATGAGAATATTTCGTTTATATGGCCTCTAGTCCTTTTCTTTTTCAGGAATTTTTTATCCATACTCATCTTATTTCACAACTCAATGTTTCCTCATCATCAATCACATGCATAGCAACATGTTTAGCAGAAATAACAATACCATTATACAAGGTTGGTTTAATCCGCTGAGCTTTCTTAAGATAAAATGGATTTTGATAACCTAGAACTTGTTTGTGTATATTATTATAAAAATCTTGAGGCTTTGTTAACATGTGCACTGTTTAAGCAGATTGACTCACTTTAAAAATAATATTATCAAGTTTCTTTATCTTCTTTTCCAAATCAATTTCATTTTCCATATATTTATTTTCTTTTTCTTTGGATTTAATTTTGAAAATCATGAATGTTTGCAGTAAGCATTCCTTTTTTTGATTTGTTTAAAAAGATTTTGCTCAAGTGAGTCAACTTGTTCTTTCAGTGCAAGCTTTTCTTTAATCATATCATCCATTTGAGAATCAATCATTTTTTCATGGCTGCTTAAATCAATATTAAGACATTGTTCAAAATTTTGACTCGTTCTTTATATCTCTCTAGCTCAGCAGTTACTGATTCATTATTTTGTTCTTTATTAGCCTTTTCCTAATTATTTACATGATTAATCATTTGTTCCGACATTTGTTCTATCACAGATAAGATCATTGAATCTTGTTGTGCCTGCAAATTAGTATCTTAAACATTTGCCTCTTGTGTCTCTTGCAAATATTAAGAATACGAAATGATATTGCTATCACTATGTATCTCATTATCTGTAAAATCCACAACTTGTGTTTGTTCAAAATCATGCCCACACTTTGATTTTCCATATCATTAAGATAGGTACCTTTGAGATAACGTCAGAACCATAGTTGGAAATGTTGGCCATGAGAATCTCTTTTGTATTCAAGACATCATCACAGTCCGAATCATACGTATCAAGATCCTCAGTCTGAAAAGCAGCATTGCTTGGAATGATTGTCTGAACAGCTTGACTGTTTGGAACCCCTGGATCTGCAAGAAATGCGAGTTGCTCTTCATCCAAAATTTGTCTAGCTTCTTGAGCTTCAGCTAACATTGCTTTATCCTTATACTACGCTGCATTCCTTGGTCGCTTAGGCTGAGTGCATTGCCTAGCCATATGTCCTTCACCTTGACAGTTGTAGCATTTAACAACCCTTGCCTGTCTACTTGCATTGTTTCCCCCAGAACTAGTAGCATTACTCTTATAACCAGTACCAGAAAAACTTTAACCTTGTCTCCCCTGAACTTGTTGCACTGTGACCCTGCCATCTTGAATAGTGGCTTGGTTTCGATAAAGTTCTAAGTTGATTATTGGTTGAGGGGAACCTTGAGGAAGCTACAACTGTTAGAAAAGCCATTGCCTTGTTGAGACAAGCAATTGGATCATCTCCCGGAGAGAATACAGGAACAACAAAACCTGAGTCCACAATAGGTGACTCGGTCATCGGTTATGTAGAAACTTGTGGTGATTGATAAGCAATTTGTGGAACAGATAAGGTTTGATGATTCATTTGAGACTGATATGGATACGATGGTGGAACAGATGATTAATTGAATTGAGGTTGTGATGGATAAGTATATGAGTAATGTTGAAATTTTTCCCCCCCCCCCCCCCCCCCCCCCCCCCCCCCCCCCCTTTTTTTTTTTTGGTGAATTGATCCATACTGAGATGGTGGAAACTGTTGTTGAAGCTGAGATTGTTGTATGAAGACTAATAAGTGTTGAAGTGAGGTGGTGTCATCTGCTGATTTGCAACAAATACAAGTGGATCTTGATTGCGTTCACGCAGAATACGGACTTCATTTGCATAGTTCGTGTTGTTCAAGATATGCATGAAGCTGATCAAAGTTGGTAGTATGCAAATCTTTTACCAGTTTGACATCAGTCACAAACTTACTCCATTCCAACTGGAAGACTGTTTAAGAACTTGGTATTAACTGAATTGCTCATTTTCATGTTGTAGATGTTATGTCAATATTCATCTGAGTGAATCACAGAAATACTTATGAAAGTGATTCCCCTTTGTGTAGTAAAACTTATCAATGTATCATTACAATTTACTCATCTCTTATGCTTAGTCACAGAGGTTACCTCTGCATTAGTAATTGAACTCTCTCCTATAAATCTTTGGCAACTCTGTGATGATTCAAAAAAAAAAAAAAAAAAATAAAAATAACAAACGTGAATAGATATCATCTGGTAGATTTGAAGAATGATATTGGTTGCCTTCATATCAAATCAGTTGAATTTTCTCAGCAGCAGATAATTCAGCATATTTCTTTGTTATGGTCACCCCATTCTCTTCAACAGTAGGCCAAATGAGTAGACCGTTTTCAATTGATTCAAGTATCATTCTTTCGTGCTCTCTGTTTTGCATGTATAATTCCATTATACTTTTCCCAGATCATACATGTCCTTGTCATAACATTGGTGGCACGATTGTCAGCACTCGGAGATTATCTTGTACTCTGCAAGAGTATTCTTTTGTCCAAGTGGAATAATTGAATCCATGTTGATTTGATGTTATAAGATTACTTGTGGATCGAACGGTGATTGAAAGTAATTATGTTTTAGTGAGTTGTCTTTAGAGTGTTGTAAGTCTTGAAACTACACGGGATTTTACAACTCTTAATAAAATCGGGAAGATAATTTAATGTTTCACGGGATTTTACAAATCAAAGAGATAAACCATATAATTTACTTTAGCAAATTTTTGAGTTGTAACCTTAGTTCAAGATGATTAGTTTTCCTTTTAAAAGTTGTTAAATCGCCTTGTTAAAGGGAAATTGTTAAATCGCCTTCTAAAGGATATTGTTAAATCACCTTGCTTGGTAATTGCTAAATCGCCTTTCACAGGGAATTGATAAATCGCCTTGGCTTAGGAGTTGTTAAATCGCCTTGCAAAAGGAATTTAAAAATCACCTTGGCTTAGAAGTTGTTAATCGCCTTCACTAATAGTTGTTACATCGTCTTGCAATTGAAAAGTTGGATAAATCGCCTTGCCAATGAAGAATTGATAAATCGCCTTCAAAGAATGGCTAAATCGCATTCAAAGGAAACTGCTATTTGCCTTTGCAAGGAAATGCTAATTGCCTTGCACTTTAAAGTTGCTAATCACCTTTGCATGAAAGTTGCTAAATCGCCTCCAAAGCACAATTGCTAAATCGCCTTTAAACTTAACGAAACTCAAATTTTCAAAATCACAAAAAGAAGCACTTTTTGATCGTTTTTTTAATTTAATGTACAACTAGTATTACGAAGCATATATTTACCTTAAAAAATGCAAAACTTTATAGTTTTAAAGCCTAAAATTTTTAAAAATTAAGAATTGTACTTTGTAAGGACTTTTCGAACACAAATTTAAACAAAATGTGGTTTTTTTGATTCAAGCTTGTGTAAAAAAAACTAAGCTTTGAATCAAGAAAAACATCATTTTTGTTTAAATTTTGTGTTCGAAAAGTCTTACAAAGTACAATTCTTAATTTTAAAATTTTTGGCTTAAAAACTATAAAGTTTGCATTTTTAAGGTACATATAGGCTTAGTAATACTAGTTGTACATGAAATTAAAAAAACGATCAAAAGGGTTGTCTTTTTGTGTTTTTGGAAACATTTTGAGTTAGTAGTAAGTTTTAAGGCGATTTAGCAACAATTGTGCTTTGGAAGGCGATTTAGCAACTTTCAGTGCAAGGTGAATTAGCAACTTTAAGTGCAAGGCGAATTAGCAGTTTCCTTTGCAAGGCGAAATAGCAGTTTCCTTTGGAAGGCGATTTAGCAGTTTCCTTTGGAAGGCGATTTATCAATTCTTCATTGCAAGGCGATTTATCAACTTTTCATTGCAAGACGATGTAACAACTATGTAGTGGAAGGCGATTTAACAACTTCCAAGCCAAGGTGATTTATCAATTCCTTTTGCAAGGCGATTTAGCAACTCCTAAGCCAAGGCGATTTATCAATTCCCTGTGCAAGGCGATTTAGCAATTTCCCAAGCAAAGGTGATTTAACAATTTTCCTTTAGAAGGCGATTTAACAATTTCCCTTTACAAGGCGATTTAACAACTTTTAAAAGGAAAATTAATTCACTTGAACTAAGGTTAACAACTCAAATTTGCTAAGTTAATTATACGGTTTATCTCTTTGATTTGTAAAATCCCATGAAATATTCAATTATCTTCCCGGTTTTATCAAGAGTTGTAAAATCCCGTGTAGTTCAAGATTTACAACACTTAAAAGACAACTCACTAAAACACAATTACTTTCAATCATCGTTTGATCCACAAGTAATACTTTACTTCAATCAACATGGATTCAATGATTCCCAATTGGACAAATGATTACTCTTGACAGGGTACATGATAATCTCCGGTGTGACAATCGTCCATCACACAAGAACACTTCAAGAACACCTAAACCCTAGTTAATAATCCCCTCACCCACACCCAAATTAACCTTAGGGTTAATTACCCTCTCACAATCCTTAACCCATCCATCCCTTTCAATTAACCCCAATCCCAATCCACCGTGGCTAAATGAAAGAAAGCGATTGGGTGATGTGACGTGCGTGTGTGAATACACTCACATAACTAACACACACTTGCCACGTCAATGATCCGGGTGTATACACATTTTTAATCCAACGATTAAGATACATATCAAGGAGAGATGAAAGAGATTGAAGGGTCAAGATGAAAGATGAAGAAGGATCTAGAGAAGGTGAAGAGCTCGAGCTTCGGGTATAAATACCCCTCATTCCAGCACTCGGAGTAATTTTTTAGTGTTAATTTTTCAGTTTATTTTTGTTGATTCAGTTGTAGTAGTTCTCTTTAATTGTAATTTCAATTTTATGTTATTTCGTTTTGAGTTGTAAGAACCTTTATTTCAGTTTTTAATAAAAGATCTATTTCATATTAATTTGAGTTACATTTAAATTCTGTCAAAAATTTGGTATTTGTGTTTGTTATTGCTGTCATTGGAAGGCTACTATGGTATCAAGAGGGTGTTTTTAGATGCTGTTGGACAGCTTATAGGTTAGTTTAGGATTGTTGGTTTGATTTAAGGGCTTATGTGGATTAAGCCATAAGCCCACACAGCTTATTGTTTCTTTCTTGTTCCTGCTGAATCCAAGGTACACCTTATTTAAGTTTACATTTGTTCTGTTTCTTTCTTTTAATAAGCTGTTAAGTATTATGGTAAAATAAGCTATGAGGTTTTGTAATGTTTTATTGAGTAGTCTAAATTCTGTCAAGTGCCCTTTTATTTTGCTTTGTTGATATAGTTGATAGGTTGATACTAAGCTGCTAAGATCTTATAGCTAATAAGCTCATACAGCTTATTTTAAGTAAGGTTAGAGTTAAGTTTTAGCTTATTAAAAAGATAATAAGCTGTTTTAAATTAAAAAAAGATGCTGGTTATTAAGTTTTAGAGAGTTGCAGGGGCCTGTTTTGTAACTTTTGAAAGTTTCTGTTAGTTAAAGCTTTTCACAGTTAGTCCTTGTTAGTTACTCCGTTAGTCCTTAGTTAATTACATAGATAGTCCTTAGTTAGTTTGATTGTTAGTCTAGTTAAGTCCCTAGTCCAGGGACTGTTTCTGCCATTAGTCAAAACTTTGTGTGTTTTATGCTACATGTTAAGGTGTATGGAACATATGGCTAGGCAATGCCTAGCTACGCGAACAAGGAATGCGCATGGTATGAGGAGAATCAATGTCTTGATTGAAGCTCAGGAAGCTGGAAAATTATAGATGAAAGAGCAGATGAAGAGCAACTCGCATTTCTTGTAGATCCAGGGTTCCAGATGGTCAAGTTGTTCAGATAATCATTCCGAACAGTGCTGCTTTTTAGACTGAGGATCTTGATACTTATGATTCTGACTGTGATGATATCTCGAATGCACAAGCGGTTCTTATGGCCAACATTTCCAACTATGGTTCTAACGTTATCTCAGAGGTACCTCATTCTAAAACCTATCTTAATGATATGGAAAATCAAAGTGTGCATGCAATGCACGATTTTGAACAAACACTAGTTGTGGATTTTACAAATAATGAGATACATAGTGATAGCAATATCATTCCGTACTCTCAATATTTGCTAGAAACACAACAGGCAAATGTTCAGGATACTAATTTGTAGGCACAACAAGATTCAATGATTTTATCTGTGATAGAACAAATGTCAGAACAAATGATTAATCATATAAATAATTGGGAAAAGGCTAATAAGGAACAGAATAAAGAATCAGTAACCGCTGAGCTAGATAGATATAAAGAACGAGTCAAAACTTTTGAACAATGTCTTAATATTGATTTAAACAGTCGTGAAAAAATGATTGATTCTCAAATGGATGATATGATTAGGGAGAAGCTTGCACTAAAAGAACAAGTTGACTCACTTAAGCAAAATCTTTCAAAACAAATCAAAGAAAAGGAATGTTTATTGCAAACATTCATGGTTTTTAAAAATGAATCCAAAGAAAAGGAAGATAAATATATAGAAAACGAAACTGGTTTGGAAAAGAAGATAAAGGAACTTGATAATATTCTTTTCAAAGTTGGTCAATCAGCTCAAACAGTGCACATGTTAACTAAGCCACAGGCCTTCTATGACGATATACATAAACAAGCTCTAGGTTATCAAAATCCATTTCACCTTAAGAAAGCTCAGCAGATTAAGCCAACCTTATATGATGGTATTGTTATGTCTGATAAACATGTTGCTATGCCTGTGATTGATGATGAGGAAACATTGATTTTGGAAGATATATTTTACGTGTGTAAACTGCACAATCAGGGCCAATCTTGCCAACTTCAAAAACATTCAAAAAGGGTGCCAATACTATTCATCATCCCTCATAACTTATGCGTGTCTGTCCCCTGCAACATACAAACAAAAGCCCCTCACTCCACAACAAAACCTCATTAATCCTCCCTAACCCACCACACAATAAGCCTAAGTCACCATAGGTATCCTCAAGCACCCTATTCGACTAAGAAAGAAGACAAAGATTAAAGGGTCAAGATCAATGGGCTTGGGGATCACTCAAAATTGATGGCTATGATTAATTAAAGACTCTCCTCACACAACAAGCACACCCTCAGCCCCTCTCACGAAGAAAGCACACATCAAAGAGGACCTAGAACCTTCTTAGCTTTTATATAAATAGGACTCATTGTAAGCCCTTGGGTACTTAGTTTTTTAGTTTAACCTAGTTTTAGTTTTTAGCTTATTTTTAAGTTATTGTCTTTTAAATTCCAAGCCTTGTAACCTTTTTAAGTTTTAAGAAAGTTTGATGAATTTTATGTTTTGAAATCTGTTTAAGCTCTTATTGTTTTCAAGTCTTGGTTAAGTACTAGAAGCTTTTATATAACTCTCTCATAAGCTGTTTTCATTAATCAAACTAAAATTATTAAGTATTAAAGAAAATTCACAAAAAGAAATCACCCTCAAATACCACACCTTATTTGGATGACAAGCCAGAAATGGAAGGGCTTATGGACACTACTAGCTTGTCTTTTGACAAGCTAGAACTTGTAGATTAGCTTATTTATAAGCTTTTTGCCCTGTTTGAGCAAGGGCCTTCGTAAGTTTCCATTTTCAAAATTTTAGCTTATTTACTGTTTAGCTTATTATACTGCTTATCTCTACTTATTCTTTGCTTATTTATGCTTTTATATGATGTTTGTTCCTTATTATGCTTATCTTGTAGTTTAGAGATCACTTGTGCAAAGTTTTTCTTTAAATCTGTCATTATAGCTTATAAATTAGCATAATATGTTTTAGCTTATTTAGGTGCTTATTGGTTGTTGAAATTTGCTTAATATTGTCTAAAATACTTATTTAACATCTGGTCTTTGAAGTTAAAGTTTAAAAAACCAATTTTCCAAGCTGAAAATGTATTTTCAAAAGTTAAAGGGGTGTTCGGGTCAGTAGGTTTACTGGGTCAAAATGGGTCAAAAATGGTTTTGTGCTTTTGAGTCAACTTTGATTAGATGATATTAGGAATATAATTTAGTTTGTTTAAGTTTTTAAGTTCTAAAACTCAAAATTAAGGTTTTAGGAAGTTGTTTTTTTGAGTCTGTGTTAGTTAAGCATATTTAATAAGCTTATTGGTTTAATTTTTTATATCTTGTAAGTTTGTTATGTTTTTGAGTGTGTTCAAGTGTTAAAACAAGCTTTGGTAAACCTGCATTTGTTGTTTTTTGCATTTGTCAAATTCTGTCAAAATTTTTGCTAAGTATGTGTTTAAGAAGAAATAGTTTTTTCAATTGCTTTTTCTGGCTTATTCTTAATTTCAAAATGCTTTTTGATTGTTGATACTTGTTCTTTGAGGTTTAAATTTCATCTGTTTTGAGGTCTTATATCCATAAGGATCTATTTGATTGCTTATTTTTAAGCTCAAAAGTAGGGTTTCATTAAGATTGAAAAAGTTTCCTAAGTGCTGTGATCTGAGTAGACAACTTTTTCATTAAGCTTTTTAAAGGCTTATTTGAATTTCAAACTGCTTTCTGATTGTTGATTTAAGTAGGTTTTTGGATAAGCTTTAAGAGCTTATAAGTTGCCAAGCCATAAGGATCCTTTTTCTAGCTTAAAAATAAGCTAGAAAAGTGTCCCTAGGGCTGTTTGGTTAACAGGATTAGCCAAAATCTTATTTGCTTATTTAAGCTTTTTGGCTTATTTGGTTTACCTTATTTAGGTTTATATCTGCTTATTAGGTTAGTTTTAGCTTATTTTAGTTTATTTTAGTTTTGGTTAAAGCTTATTTGCATTTTAGTCTAAAATTTTAAGTTAAAAAGCCTTTTTAGTGAATTTGTCTTTCTAGCTTATCTTAGTTGCTTATTTTTGTTCAAATATGCTTATTAGGTGTAGTTAAGTATCTGTTTTAGCTTATTTTTTCATTTTCACTAGCTTATTTGTTCTTAAAATGCCAAACAGTTAAGCATTTTTTTCTTTTTCTTTTACTTAGTGTAAAAAGCTTTTTTCTGTCAACTTTGACAGCTTATTTTTGTGCTTATTTGTGGCTTATATAAAAAGTGCTTTTGGAAAAGTTGCTTATTTTTAGCTTAACTAAATGTTGTTTAAAAAAAAAAGGGCAAATAAAAAAACATATTGGAGTTGACGGGAAGTCCCCAATCGTGAGGACTCAAACCCGGGACCTCAACCCCTACTCACCAAACGTTTTAGCACACACACTCTCTACCACTAGCGCCCTTGGGTCTTTTCCATTTACTCTTGCATAATCTATTTACTTATACACATTTTGAGCCCTTTTTCTCATAAGCACTTCGAGGCTTATTCTAGCTTTTTAGAGCTTATTTCTTAAGCTGGCTTATCCAGCTTATTTTTCCTAGGAACTTTACATCATTTAAGACTTTCCTGCAATTTTTCATATTTTTCCAACTCTAGTTGTTATTTTTCTTTAATTTTCATAGATTAAAATTTTAAAAAGTCATTTAAAAATAGTAAATTAATTCAGAAAAATAAAAATAAAATAGTTTTAAGTTTTAGAATTAATATTTTAAGTTTTACAAACTTTAAAAACATTTTTATCATTTTTAGATTTTAATTTTCATTTTTAGTTTTTAATTATAAAAAGTAGTGAAAAATATTTTTCTGAGTTTTTATCATATTTTAGACTTTTCTAAAGTAGAAAATTATTTTTTGAAATTTTTAGGTGTTAATTTTTTATTTTCTAGAATTTTAAATAGATTAAATAGGTTTTTAATACATAAAAAATTATTAAAAAGTCAAAAAAATATAATTCCTTTTTAGAAAATTTTCTTTTGTCATTTTAGAGGTTTAGAAACTAAGTTCTCATTTTTAGGGTTTAATTTGGAATTAGTTGATAATTGGACGCGTTTTTAGGATCCCCGGTTTTCGTTTTTAGTATAAAATTGTGTTGCTTTAATTGTTTTTAGTGTAAATTGCCTTAATTTTCCTGTAGTAATAGAAAACCAAATCCAAATTTGTTATATTCAATCATCAAATGTCAAACCGACAAACGACTTTCCATTGCATTCCTCGTTGGGGATAACGACCCAGGAATCACATACTTCCCGGTTTCTACATTGAGATTTTTTGATAATTATCCTTATTATATATTTATAATTATTTATATTTATATATATTTAAAGGGATAGTTTCAAAACTATCAATGACTACTCTAGATATACATGGACTCACTTCTTGAGATCCAAAAACGAAACACCTAAAGTTCTCATTGATTTCCTCAGACTTGTTCAAAGAGGACTTCATGCTCAAGTTAGAACCGTGCGAACAGATAGAGGCACTGAATTGTTGAACAAAACTCTTCATGCATATTTTGCACAAGAAGGTATAGAACACCAAATGTCCGTTGCTCGAACACCTGAACAAAACGGCATTGTCGAAAGACGGAACCCTACTCTTGTTGAAGCTGCTCGAACAATGCTAAGCGCCGCTAAAGTTCCTCTGTACTTTTGGGCAGAAGCAATTGCTACAACATGTTTTACTCAAAACCGTCCACTCGTAATTCCTCGACATGAGAAAACACCTTACCACATCATCAATGGCCAGAAACCGTCTGTTATGTTCTTTCACATTTTTGGTTCTCTTTGCTCCATCGTCAAAGATGGTGAAAATCTTGACAAAATGAAGGAAAAATGTGCTGCATGTATTTTTGTAGGGAATTCTACTACGTCAAGAGCATATCAGGTATATAACAAGAGAACAAAAGTGATAGTCAAAACCATTCATGTTAACTTTGATGAATTTCCTCAGATGGCGTCAGATCACATCAGTTCTGACCCTGTTCCACAATGTCCAACAATGGCACTTGAACAAGACAGTTTAAGTCCCATTCCCCAAAGTCAAGAAAATGTTACTCAAGCAGCTGAGATTGTAGCAACGTTAAATGAGCTGGATTTGCTATTTAGTCCGATGTTCGATGAATTACTCAATGGAACTACTCTATTTGCGTCAAAGTCTTCCGCTGTAACTGTTACTGATGCACCTAATAAACATCAACAACAACACACAACTCCATCTACTTCAATAACTGTTGCTGCAGAGACACCTCCATTGAACATTTAAACAACACTTGAAACTACAAGTCAAGCACCAACTCAAGTACCAACTGTCACTGCCAATGAGAACATTATTCAAGCAAAAACCAATAAAGAATATGCACAAGTTGGCGAAGATGAATTTATCAACGTCTTTAGTACACCGGTACAAGAACAAGGGGAGACATCGTCTCATTATGTTGACTCGTCAAACATGCATACATTCAATCAACGATATCCTTTTGAACATCGTTGGATAAAAGATCCTCCGTTAGAACAAATAATTGGAAATCCTTCTCAATCAAATAGAACAAGATGCCAGTTAGAAACAGATGGCGAGATATGTATGTTCGCACTCACCGTGAGTCGAACCAAACAAAAGAACATCAAAGAAGCCATAGCTGATTCTGCATGGATTGAAGCGATGCAGGAAGAACTTCACCAGTTTGATCGATTAGATGTATGGGAATTAGTCGACAAACCACTCTACAAAAATGTCATTAACATTAAGTGGATCTGGAAAAACAAACGTGATGAGGAAAATAATATAATTCCAACAAAGCTCTTCTTGTAGCTAAAGGATACGCTCAGAAGGAAGGAATTGATTTCGAAGAGTCATTTGCACCAGTTGCTCGGTTGGAAGTTGTTCGATTATTCGTTGTGTATGATGTACACAAATCATTTCCATTATACCAGATGGACATTAAGATAGCATTTCTTTACGGGCCTTGTGAAGAAGAGTGTACATTTAATAAAAAAACAAAAATAAAAAAAAAAAAAAAAAAAAAAAAAAAAAAAAAAAAAAAAAAAAAAAAAAAAAATAAAACAAAAAAAAAAAAAAAAAAAAAAAAAAAAAAAAAAAAATAACCAGCCAGATGGATTCGTAGACCCATATCATCCTGACCAAGTCTACCATCTAAAGAAGGCATTATATGGACTCAAACAAGCTCCAAGAGTGTGGTACAATGAACTCTCCAACTTCCTAGTATCTAAAGGATTCTCAAAAGGTTCTATTGATCCAATTATGTTCATAACTAAACATGGGGAAGACACATTGCTTGTGTAAATTTACGTTGATGTCATTATTTTTTGGTTCTATGAACCTAAAACTTTCAAAAAGGTTTGAAAAACTAATGGACAACAAGTTTGAAATGTCTATTATGGGGGAGCTGAAATTCTTTTTAGGAATTCAGATCTACCAATCCCCACGTGGTACCTTTATAAACCAAGCTAAGTATGCCCAAGAAATACTTAATAAGCATGGTATGACCTCATTATTGATCCCAATAGAATAGATCTTGCTTAACTTGCATAAGGCTAAGTTGTATTGAATAAATTCAAAACAACTATGATAGAAACTTTGATTGTAAATATCAAAGACTATGCGGAATCTAGTCAATGATACTAAGAAGAATTTCAATGAAACAGTAATGAATAAGATTAATAACAAACAGTTTACCAAACTTTCAGCCACAATATAATACGAACACTCTTAATAGTGTTAGGGTTACAAAACCTTGAAGCTATATTGATATCAAAACAAACGATTTCTGGATATCTAACTCTATGCCCAAGGACCTCCTTTTATACACCAAGGAGTCCTAATGGGATTACAATATTTTCCTAAGTTATCATGATCTTTTAAACAAATAACTTATACGTATCTTTTACAAAAATATCTCATACTTATCACATAAGCAATCTTTATCTTTTCTCTGATAAGTCTTTGATCTCTTCTCTGTCAGCATAAACTCTTCCAGCAGTTGTAATCTTTAAGCAGTTATAACTTTCATACCAACAGTAGTAACTTTTGTACCAGTAGCACTAACTGTGTACAAACAACATTAACTACTTAGAAAGTTTTCTTCAATCTTCATTAGCAGTACTAAGTTACATTAGCAGTAGTAACTTGCAGTTGTAACATATACCAGCAGTAGTAACTTATACTAGCAGTAGTAACTAGCAGTACTAACTACTTAGCATATTTTTCATTAAGATTACTAACAGCACTAATTTATACTTAGCAGCAGTAACTAATACCTTAACAGTCTTAACTTCCACTTAGCAGTAGTAACTTGCAAACATCATCAAGAGGCTTTTATTCATAACAATCCTCCCTTTAACTTGATATTTATCTTCAAAATCATCAAGTTTCTTCATTAAAAGCTTCATAATCAGCAGAAGGATGCTTCCAAACACTTCATTGTTTCTTGAGCTGTTTTGTCATAAGCTTAAGAAGCTGATAACACATTTATTCAGATGATCAGTTTGAAGCTTCTTGTTCAACATCTCTGTAATTATTGCTGGTGTAAGGGGATATCTCTTCTCAACTAACATAAAGAGATGCATGTCTTGAAACCTCATAAAGTGTACTCCACAGGAATCAAATAATTTCCAAATCAACACTTTGTTTCCTAGCAGATTTCTCCACGTTGTATCTTCTATATTATGCTCAAACATTATCCTTAGATCACCCCATAGTACTCTCTCATATCCTTCTTCTGGTCTTGTAGATCCATGCTTAGCTTTTACTAATTTCCATAGAGTTTCCAAATCTTCTCTGTCAAAATCTCTAAGCATCTGAATCATTGATGAATACCTTTTTTGAACTTCCATTAGCTCTTATGATTTGAAATAGACTAATCTTTCCTTTTTTAGCAATCTTCCAATCAACAATGCTTAGAGGTTTAGTAGCTAATGGTATAGCATCAGTTGCTACTTCCTCTTCATCAAGAACAACCTTTATAAGCTTTTTCATCTAAGCTTCTTCTTGATCATCATCTATCTTTTGCTTTTTTGCTACCTCTTGTTCTAGCTCTTCTCTTGCTCTCTTAGAACTACTTTCTTGTGCCATCTCTTGTTTAGCTTTCTTTGAGCTCTCTTTTACCAACTTAGTATCCATATCAACAAACATGTTTACCCTTGTCATGGCTTTATCAAATAACTTCTGAATTTATGCAAATGACTTGTTCTTCAATTGACTTTGCTTGTAACCAGCCATGTTTTTCAGATAAGTTGACATTGTACCTTTCTTTTGTGCTTTAGTTGGTGGCTTGTTCCTCTTTTCTTGAGCTCTTAATGATGTAAAGTGTTTCTTTCTCTTTTCCAAGAGTTCTACAAACAATCTTGCCTTCTCTTCATCTGTTAATTATTTTTGCTCTCTTACTTGTAATCTTTCAGCCAACAAACTATTAGCCTCTATCATTGCTTGCACATTATCCCATGAAATGTTGGCTTCTTCAGCTTTCTCAGCCTTCTCTCTTGCAAGTCTTGGCTTGTTTCTTCTCTTCAGCTGTAGCTTAAAAAGAAAGCAAAGTTCATTATTAAGTCTTATTTGGTCTATCATCTTTAAAGGCTCTCAGGTCAATTATCTTACTTTGCCTTTGTCTAGGACTTAGGATGATGTCCCGTCTAAGTCTTAAGAATGATATGCCGCTTCGAGATAAGTAAATCATTGCACTAAAACAAACAAACCATCATTGAATCGGATTTAATATGGCTAATACAGTTTTCTATCATTTGGCTTGTACCGCTTTTCTATCTTCTAATTTTCTTCTTTTGTGTTTATTGTCTTTTGAATTGGTATTTGTTTCCACTAAACCTGTACCAGTCTCTCAGGCTGAAAACCCCATATCATTAGACAACGTACATAGCATAGGTTTAACCAGTAAATAGGCTAATTAAAATACTGATAGAATATAGGATTAATGTTCCACTCTTAGTGTTCGACACCCTACTTATCGCGAAACCCATCTTGACCGGGTACACTGCTCGTTAATGTGTTGTTTTAGGTTTGTCGGCTAAATATAAATTTAAAACTTGATAATCAAATAATTGACCCTACACGACAGCACATCAGATTTTTGGCGTCGCTGCCGAAGAGTGAATTAATTAAACCTTATTCTTATCAGTATTTCTAACCAATAATTAATTTAGTTTAGTATATTCTGATTATTTAAATTCCGTTTGTATTTATTCGCATTATGTGTTTGTTTAAATTCCTACATTGCTCAATACGACGTATTCAATTCATTGATTACGGCGTATTAGTCCATTTTACCCTTTTCTCTATTGCAAGTTGATTACAGAAAAAAAAATGGACGACCAAAATATCACCATGGAGGAATACATCAGACTTGAAGAAGAAACAGCTCGAAGACATGGTAAAACATTCAATTGGCAAACCGCCACGTTTGGGAAAGTTGAGAACTATGGAGATAAGGACGACTGTTTTATTGACTTCAAAACCAAATTCTCGGCCATAGTCTTTGATAATACACTAGCAGCAATCCCGTTTGAACCCACGGTATGTCCTCCTAACGAAAACGAGGTAGATTTCAGAATTTCATTAGACGAATCCGATGATGAAGATTACACGGTAATTTTTGATGAAAATTCATTTTCGTATAAAATAATTTCTGTCAATGATTTAAAAACGGATTTGGGAAATGATAAACCCTTGTCGCCCAACCATACGGTTGATTATTTTGATGATTTTGACTACTTTAAAGATTTCAAAAATGAATTTCCGGCCATTGATGATGGCTTAACGTCTAAAACAGATCTTGAAATTAAACCTCTTGTAAGTTCTGAACATATCGATGAATTTAATTTAATTGATGAAGCATCATTGTCTGAGTATGATGAAGAGATTGTTTCGGGCTTCAATGATATATTCAACATCATTCATCCGGATGATTCAAAATCGGAAAAAGACAATGATGATAACGATATCAGTATAATACAGTCATCTGAGGGTAATGAAATTACACATGGGAAAAATGGGCTTTCTAAAATAAGTCACGATAAAATCATTAAAACTTTTGAAACAAGAAGTTTTGTCATGAACTTAAAAATAAACATCATGATCTGGGAATATTACGTAAACGGAATGCTATATGTGAGTCCCAAAGAATAGATCTTCTTAGCTTGTTAAGGCTTAGTTAACTTGAATAGATTCAAACTAACTATATGAGAAACTATGATTATGAATACTACAAGTTATGCGGAATCTAACTTGTAATACTAAGAAGAACAATGTAAACAAAACTTTGAATATATTGATTGCAAATATTCTGCATAGGTTACAGAATAGCTAACTATGAATTCATTATCTCTAACTATGTCGTAAGGTTCATTTTATACACTAAGGAAAACCCTAATGGGCTTACAAAACGCATCAAGTGATCATGCATATCTATTCCTAATATAACTCATGCATATCACTTAAGCAGTACTAACTATTATACTAATAGTACTAATATATAATTAACCGTACTAACTATATTGGCAGTACTAACAATGTACTGGCAGTACTAACTAACTATAACTAGCAGTACTAAGTATAGAAGCTCTGAATCCCAACAATCCTCCCCTAAACTTGTGATTTACCATTAAATCTCAAGTTTCTTCTTCTATTCTGCTTCTGCTGAGGATACTTCCAAACACACTATCATTGTTCTTCAATCTGAGATTTAATAAACTTTAGAAGCTCAAAAGACATAGTACTTTCTTCTTCAGCTTCTAACTGCAAGTTTAGCATCTTTTCCAGTAAATCCTTTATCAGAGGGTACATCTTCTCTACTAGCATATTGATTTGCATAGGTGTACCATTCATAAACAAAGTGTGAACTCCATAGTTTTCATGCAATTTCCTTTTAATCAATTTCCAATCTAGTTGATTCATCCATATGTCATCTTTCTCATCTGGGTCAAATATCATTCTCAGATCTCTTCAAAGCAATAAATCACGTCCTTCAAGAGGATGATCTTGAAACCTTTCCTGAACCAATCTGTATAGGGTACTCAAGTCTTCTCTGTCAAGTATTCTTAAGAAGGCTTGTATATTTCCATGATGACTTGCACTTCCATCAGCTCTGGTTAATTTGTAAACTTCAAAGTCTTTTCCTCCCACCTGACCTAGTAACTGATACTCCCAATCAACTATTGGGTACTTGGTAGACAAAATATCAGGATTCACGGACTCTTCATCATCTTGAGCAACTTTTAACCACAATATCAATTCAGCCTTCTCTGGTTCATAGTCTGCTGCTACATCTTCATTCTTTTGTCTTTTAGAGCTTTCTTCACTTTTCTTTTCACCTGCTCTTTTCCTGGCAAGTGTTTTCTTCCTAGTGCCTCCAGACTTCTTTTCAGTACCTTTTTCCTTATCCTCTGAATCCGTAGGTACAAAAATATGTGTTTGATCCCATACTTTTTCAAATATTGGTCTAATTTCTTCATATTTCATTCCTTTGAAGTAACTTTGCGTGTATCCTGCTTGATTCTTCAAGTACATGACCATGTTGTTCCTAACTTCAGCAACAGAGTAAGGTCTATTTTGAAGAGCATAGTACCTAAGCACAGCAGGATCACTCCAATCAATAGTCTAAGATTGTGTAGCTTCAGTTAGAACTTCTTTCATTTCATTCAATTGCCTTTGTAGTTCCAGAGCAGCTTCAAAATTGATCCTTTCTTGTTCTTGCTCCGCCATTGCTTTTGCTTGTTCCTCCTCTTGAACCTTTCTTGCTAACTCCTCATCTATACTCATTTGTACTTGAACCCTCTTCTTGAGTTTCTTTGGAGGCTCAGGTTCTTGTATAATGGCCTTTCCTTTGTCTTTTGCCTTTGATACACTCCTCCTAATATATACTAGTGTTGCAGCAGCAATACTAACATCATGGCTGGCAGTACTAACTTTTGCACCAGCAGTACTAACTGGTACATTAGCAGTACTAATTTCCTTTTCACCTTTTTCACCACTTCCAAGGTCTTCAACAAGCTCAGTTGGAGTTGTTTCTTCTAGGAGTACTTTAGTATCAACATTATTCTTCTCATGAGTCTCTATATCCTCCTGAAACCATGAAGTCCCTTCATCCTGTACCAAAGAAATAGTAGGATCTGTATCAATCTGGGCTATCTTTCTCCCCTATTTGGAAGGATCCTCTACAGTATCTTCATCTTCTGAGAGAACAATCCTAGCCCTTCTCCTTGCTTTGCCAGACCTGACTTGTTTCTCCAATTTCTTTACTTTCAAGACCAACTTTGTAAGAGTAGTACTATAAGTCTTCTTAGTACTTTGAAAATTTGAAAATTGGTCTCCATACGGCGTATATAGTTATACCTATACGCCGTATCAGTTTAATGTCTGATACGTCGTATCAGACAAATCCCAATACGGCGTATCAAGCGTGGGTATAAAAACCTAGCTAAATACGTCGGATCGTTTCACACACACTTTTTACTCACAATAAAAAAACAATTCACCGCGCACTTTGATTTCAAAATCACCTGTGTTTCTATACATTTCTTGCATCCTAATTAAAGGGTATGATTCAATTTACTCCTTTATTTCTTTTTCAATTATGAATTAGAGTTAGGGTTTAGATTAGGGTTTATATGACTAAGATATGTTCCCCCTCCTTTTAGATATTAGACTCAGTAAAACAACGCGTTAATAATAAGACAGGGGTATAATGGGGTAAAATAAGGGGAAATCCCCTTTTGATTTTAAACTGCAGAAGCAATATGACGTATTCAATTTCATTAAAAACGGCGTATTGCATCAATTTTTACCCAATATTAAACCTCAATACGTCGTATTCAGTTAATTGGATACGTCGTATTGACCTGATATAAGGGATTATACTTTAACTCTATACACTGTATCCTCTCAAAGACATACGGCGTATTCAACTCAGACCCTTACATACGGCGTATCCTTCTATAAATACGTCGTATTATACCTCACACAGAATGATTACTGATTTAGTTAATTTTTCAGATACGGCACCATTACTAGCTGTTGATCAAAGACACCCATGGCTCAGATACCAGATTCAGGAGTACATTGAGGGGATTATGCATAGTTACGAGCAGAGGCTCGGGATGTTCTAGAGCAAACCGGTTAACCGGGTTTACGTATTAGATTTTGAGGGATTGACTCCAGAGATGAGGCAGGATCTGGCAGTGAGGTTGAGGATGGTGTATTCTGGAGAAGGGCAGCAGGTGTTCGCGATTCATGCTTAGAGGAGACTATTTGGGATCTGAGCACCTTTGGTCCGAGAGTTTATTCTAGAGTTTCTCAGTACTTGTAGGATGAGCGATACAGAGATGGGATTAGATGTTGCGGATACGCTGTGATTTCAGTTAGGAGGTGTTAGGAGGAGGATAACATGGAGACATTTTATCTTGGTGTTGGGGTTACACACGGAGCAAGAGATGGTTGAGGCTGGGTTTTAAGCCTACTGGGCTGGTAGTGATAGATTGATCCCCGACAAAGGGGATCTCAGGGATTATTTGATCGAGATCTCTTTTGACAGAGACTTCTTGGGCCTGTCCCCTTCTTATGTTCTTATTCGAGACCCTGTGAGGAGACTATGCCACAAGATGATTGCTTATAGTATTTCTAGTAGGGGGCAGGCACCTGAGAAGGTGACCGGTGTTGATCTCTTCTACCTCCGCAACATGGACCATAGGACTACTAACGTCCCACATCTATTAGCACAGTATCTGTTTAGGCATGCGGAGGGGAGGAAGAGCAGGGCCAGGCTGTCAGGGGGCACTTTATTGGGCGTTTAGCTATGCATTTTGGGCTTGTCAGTGACGAGGGATTGAGAGGGCCGCAGGTAGTCACCCGAGAGCTCATATTGATTGATTTACATAAGCTAAGGAGGCTCTACATCTGCACGAGGTATGGTGACACATGGGCTTGGGTAGCCTAGGGACCAGAGAGGTAGCAGGCTGCTGCAGCTGGTGCTCATAAGGCCGATGAGGCTGGTCAAGCAGCCGAGGAGGTTGCACAAGAGATTCCAGCACCAGCATAGGCACCTCCACCAGCTCCACAGCCCCGTACCATGTCATAGAGGATCGAGAGGATCGAGGAGAAGGTGCACGACTTACGGCGTGATGTTGTAGGCTTGTGAGGAGTTGTCGGGAGCTTTGCCACCGAGCAGTCTAGAGTCTCCACCTGGCTGATCACCTACATGACACAGCTTATGGACGCCAGCGGCCAGACTTATCAGCCATTCGACAGCACCCTCGTAGGTAGCTCACGGTTGTCCTTCCAGAGGCGTGTCAGACCGAGGACAGGCGATGCTAGTACCTCCGCAGCCCCTCATACCGATGCTCAGTCCGACCCTTGATCTCTTTCCCTTTATGTTACTATCTTTTGTTGATTTGTACTGTATATTACACTTATGACACTTGATTACTGATTCCCTTTTGATGTATATTATATGATGATTGGTTTGTTTGTGTGTGATAGAATCAAGACTGGCGGTAAGTTCAGCAGCACGACTCATTGATTGATTACAGGTTTAAAATCCCAAAACAATTACCTGATGAATGAAAAGGAATGAAGAAAAAAGGTCGAACTTAAAGACCAGCTGAAATAAAAGTGCTTCCCGGGAGACAGCCCAGTCATTTTAATTGTTTTTCGTATTTTAATTGTTTGTTGCATGAGTCTGTCTTCCCAGACACTCTATACGGCTTATCGAACCCTCTGGATACGGCGTATAGATCTGTCTGGACGTTATCAATTTTAAAAACTTAATATTTAATTTACAGTAATTTAATTATTTCTACATGAACAATACGCCGTATCCTAGGGTTTGGGATACGGCGTATTGATCCCTGTACAGTTGTGTGTTTAATTGTTTTCTTATACCATTATAGCGAGATAGAATTTGCACTTGTCTTCTAATCTCTTATACAGGACCTTGCTAAAATTATGATATGGTATATGCTGAAAAAAACATGTGTTGAACTTATCCAGGCATGCTGAAGCCCTAGTCAACATACTTTTTGTTCAAGGACTCATCTTGGAGAATTATCACAAGCAAAACATCAGGGAGTTTTCCTTTCTAATTCTATTTTCCTTTATTATTTTATTGTTTTATCTATACAACGAGGACGTTGTATAATTTAAGTGGGGGATGGAGAATTAGAACGCACTTGTCTTCTTTTTTACAAAATAACATGCAATGTGCTTAAAAACGGCCAAATTTAAAAAAAAATTAGCATGAGTTTTATAAAAATCACTAGTTACATTACCTAGCGCACTATAACCCTTGATACATATTGTGAGAATTAAGCCTATTCCGTTTCCAA
>BQNB010057173.1:0-38334 GCA_026074375.1 Tanacetum coccineum
ATGTGTCGTTAATGGATTCAGGTTGCTCAGAATGTCATCTCACATTGTCATACACATTACTTTCATCATGATTTTGTACCTGTTCCAATGGCTGACTAGTAGAACTAGATTCTTCAGGTGAGACCTCCTGAATCTTTGCCATGTAGCTGTAATGTGCTTCCAATTCCTGTTCATCAATCTCTTCATCTGTGTCCTCTAGCCAATCAGCTTGCTCAGCTTGCAGAGGAACACCTTGTTCAGCTTGTTTGCACATCATCATCTTTTCCTTGTGATAGGCGTAGTCTTTAACCCGCTTTGGCTTCCTGCATTCCTTTGCATAGTGCCCATATCCCTTGCAGTTAAAGCATTGTATCCCAGTCTGTTGCATTACCTGACTGCCTACTGTTTCCCTAGCCCCAGCAACTGTCATTGTCCTTTGATTCCTAAACTGCCTTGACTGATTGTCAGTGCTATACCTTGGTGTGGTATCTTCAGTCCTATTCCTGGAGTTTGAAGAAGTTCGAAGGTTGTTGTTGGTAGGTTTGTAGAGCTTCTTGAAATACTTTGCAAGGAGTGCCAAATTCTTTTGCAATTCCTTGTCCCTCTGAGCTTGTTTAGGATCATTGTCTTCTTCAGAGACAGACTCAGATTGAGGTGTAATTGGTTTGGCGACCTCTTTACCTTTGTGTCTGGTAGATGCACTTTGTCTTGTGGAAGATAATGTTGCATTTGATCTTTGAGGTTTTGGAGCTTGATAGTAAGTATCTGAATATGGTTGAGCAGCCGCAAGAAGTGCTAATAGATTTTCACTTTTGGCTATTCTCTCAGCACGAATATCATTAACCTCCTTCTAAAACTGCTTGAGAATGTCAAATAGTCTGTGATATGAGATGGTGTCTATTTTCTCGGATTGCATGACAAGCGTCACAAACCTTGACCATTTTGGTTGAAGCTGTTGAAGAAATTGAACATTCACTTGCATTATTGTAACTTGCAAGTTGTTCCTTGTCAACTCATTCATCAATTTGTAAAACCGTAAGTAATACGACTCCATGGATTTTCCATCTCGAGAAGTAAACTTCCCAAATTCCCAGAACAGATTGGTCTTTACATCTTGTACGTTCAACGATTCATCCTGTTATAGCCTTTCAATGGCTATCCATATTTCATTTGCTGTGTTACATGCATCAACAGTTGAATAGATTTCATCTCCAATACCGGTTAAAAGTAAGAAAATTGCTTCCTTTTTAGACTGAAAGTGTTCTTTGTTCTATAGAGTCATGTTCAATACAGTTTTAATTGTTGTATGTTGTTGAACTGCAGGACGACCTTCCGCTGCTGAAACAACTTGAATAAGTACACTTGTTGGCACGTAGGGACCATTAAGTATGCATTTTTTTTAGTCCCTCTCCATTTGGTTTCGTGTCAATGTACCGTAGAAAACGTGATCTCCATTGTGAATATCTTCCTGGTCCAAGCATTGGAGGATGATCTTTTGACCCAGCTGCCATGATATTATTATGCATTTGACCATCTGTCGAGGATGTGTTGACTGGAGTAGACATGATGAATGAATGGTAATGAATTATGAAGTGTGAAAGATTTTGTTAGATCTTAAGTGGATATGATGAATGAATGGTAATGAATTATGAAGTGTGAAAGTCCTAATTTATACCAAAAAGAACATTATAACGACCTATATGATATTAGACAATAAAATCTCAGTTTACAACGTCACTAATCGGCTGAATTATATGCCCAACATTCTGACCTAATCGGCTAACTTTCAAACCCTTCGAAATCAACTCAAACATCACCAAACTCCTACTACTATCCTAACTCTTCCACTAAATCATCAAAATTACCAATAACACCAAAATCATAACATGCATCCTAATCCATGGATTCTTAAATACAATCAACCTACATGCAAGTATATATAAAATTAAACCAAATCAAAACTAGAAAAAAAGACTTACAAAATAACAAGGAAATAATTAGATGATCAAAACCACAAACCCATGTGGGCTTGGGCTAGGTTGGGTATTTTTTGTTAAAATTTGTATGATATAAATTTCGAGGTCAATTATTCTAATTAACACGTTATATTTTGCAAAAAGAGAGACTCGAAAACTTGATT
The DNA here is from genome assembly GCA_026074375.1 of Tanacetum coccineum. Taxonomy (NCBI): domain Eukaryota; kingdom Viridiplantae; phylum Streptophyta; class Magnoliopsida; order Asterales; family Asteraceae; genus Tanacetum; species Tanacetum coccineum. The sequence continues at coordinate 2,120 of BQNB010057173.1, forward strand.
TGATTCACCAAAATTATTCAAAAACACTTAACTTTATACCCTTGATGATCTTCTTGCATTTAATTAAGTAAAACCCCTAAGAATCAAAGTTTTATGAAAATCAAGAAATCAAGATTCTTGATGCATGGTGGTTTTTAGTGATGGGGGTTTATGGAGGGTTGTAGTATGAAGGTTTTTAAAAAAATAGAGGTGATTTGAGAACCAAGATTGAAGATTTTTTGATGGTTTTAAGGTAGGAGTCGACGAGCAGTAGAGAAAAAGAAGGGAGGAGTCAGTTGGTTTTTTTATGTCTGTGTGTGAGAGTTTATCATAGATTTTGTGTGAGATTGGGTCTATTTATATGGAGAATTTATCCATTACTAGTAAACTTCCAAATTAAATTTTTTTATAAAGGGGCATTTGTTTTAACTTAGAACCGGCCCTCCCCTTAAGTGGGCTTGGGCTAGGTTGGGTATTTTTTGTTAAAATTTGTATGATATAAATTTCGAGGTCAATTATTCTAATTAACACGTTTGTTATAAAAATATGATTTTTGACACGGTTTCGGACAAACACGAATAAAAGATGAAAAATACTAAAAATAAAATAATTAAGATCGCAAGGCTTAAAATAGGCATTCGTTGATTTCTAGATCGATAACGGTTAAATTCCAAATATAGGATTCGCGAAGATTAAAAATTGACGATCTTAATAAAAATCAACTAAAATGTAAAAGTAATAGAAATATTAAACTACGATAGACACGTAGACGAAATAAAATCTCAAACATGGCTCAAACTTAGCTAGAAACGCAAAATTTGCCAAATCGGGTAAAAGTAAAAGTAAAATTTTTTCAAGGTAAAAATAAGGATAAAATATAATTAATTTATTTACCTGAATTTACGAAATCTCACAGAAGCCTATGAAATTGCACCACCACCAAGCAGAAATACCTAACCACTTGTAGACGAATTATCTTTAGTGTTGCTGATCCAGCTTGCATCAGTGTAACCTTCCAACACTAAAGGATAACCAGTTAAGTTAGTCTATAGTCCAAGGTTTTCTTCAAGTACTTCAGTACCCTCTGAATTGCTTGCCCGTGCTGAATACCAGGATTACTAGTATACCTGCTCAGTTTACCCACAACAAATGCAATGTCAGGCCTGGTACAAGTCATGGCATACATCAAGCTGTCAATCACCCTAGAATACTCAAATTGAGATACAACATAACCATTATTAGGCATCAGCTTCTCACTTATATCCATAGGAGTACTAACTGGAGTGCAATCAAAGTAATTGAATTTCTTCAGTACCTTCTCAATATAATAAGACTGAGAAATTGCTATTCCATTACTTTCATGTTTAATCCTAATACCAAGGATAACATTAGCCTCTCCCATGTCCTTCATAGAGAACCTTGATGACAAAAAATCCTTTGTAAGGTCAACTTAAACTTGGTCAATGCCAAAAATTAGCATGTCATCAACATATAGGCAAATGATGACTCCTTTACCCGTTTCATCAAATTTGCTATATACTCATTTGTCAACTTGGTTAAGTAAATAACCATTACACAAAACCACTTCATCAAACTTTTAATGCCATTGCTTAGGTGCCTGCTCAGTCCATATAAAGACTTAATCAGTTTACACACCTTGTTTTCATTGCCAAGCATGATGAAGCCCTAAGGTTGGTTCATATAGACCTCCCCATCCAAGTCACCATTTAAGAAAGCTGTCTTTATATCCATTTGATAAATAATCAGATTGTGAATTGATGTCATAGCAATCAAACCGCCACCTATAGATGACTAACTCGCCGCCTATTTAAATAATCAAACCGTTGCCTGTGATTGCAAACCGCCACCTGGTTTTAACATAATAAGCAACTCGCCTTGGAACCTGTCAACTCGCCACAATACAATGCAAACTGCCACCTGGTTTCAACAACTCGCCGTGTAATATTTTATTAATATAAAACACAACTCGCCACTGTGGTCAACAAACCGCCGTTGACTATTTCCTTAAAATGTGGATCTAATCCCTAGCTTTCAAACCGATCGAGTTAGAAATGCTGAACAAAATACTTTAAAATAATCAACCCTCCATGATGACCACAAGGTTTGAATTTTATGACAAAATCACTCAATTAACTTTTCTATCCACGAATCACAGTTCTAACAATGCAATACTAAGTATTATAGACAGAGGTTAAAACACACCTATAACTCGTATTTCATTGAGAATCGACAAAAATTACAACTCTCCATGAAGAACCACCAAAAAAATCGAATCTTTAAGCTAATTCGAACTTGAGCCTTGTTCATCACTTGTAGTGGCAACACATGAACATCTTTAGCATCAGTAACAAGAAAAAACCCCAATATTAACAACAAATTATATGCCCAAAATAAGCTTTTTGCGCCGTGGGCTTATTAAGAACCAAAAATAACCACGGAATTTGCTAATCAAAACACAAATCCACCCATAGAAGCTCTGCTACCAATGTAGGATTCCTTAACACTTCATAACATAATATCATACACGAATTGATCTAAAAAAAGAGAAAGGAGGTAGGTTGTTAGAGAGAGGATAAGAGTGAGAGAGAGAGAGTTTTTAGAAAAGGAAAGATTTTAATATTTTAAAACAACTAACTCTTTTCTAAATAGAGAAGAGTTTATATACCCCGTCGGCGTTAAATGACGCGCTGGAAATTTAACTAACTAGGACTTCGGACTTGGTTTTGCTTGGAATTAGACCCAAAACCTATACAAATATTAATATAACATTATCAGAGCCCAATTCCCGATATATAACGCTTACACACATTAACTAATTAAATGACCGAGACTCGTACATGTAATGAACGAACTTCTAGTTCGGCTCAATATTTTGAGGCTAACAAACCATTTTTCAAAAGTACATTAACGTAACATATCTCAAAATAGGTTCTGCTAGACTTTACAAAAGTTAGACACCATCTGACCCCTTTAAACTATACATAAAAATCTAGAAAAATTCAGGAAGCTCATACACATTATGAAGATGCTACTGTGTGAATTTCGTCAAAAAATATTAAGTTTTGATCTGCCTGCTCACTACATTTTTACAGCCCAAATTCTGGACCAGAATCATAGTTTTGACAACTTGTTTTGCAATTCACTTTTGACTAACCTATACTTACTAAAAATCCGCGAAGGCCTCGTTTCTTGGAAACTAAACTTCGCCAAACCTTAGATTTTTGAGAATACAGAGTAAAACCTAGAAAAAAATTCTTTAATTGAACCAAGTATATGTACTCACGCGGAAGGTACCAAATAATTCTGCATAAAAACACCCTATGCAGAATTTTACCATTCCACTTTCCATACTTCTATCGGGCATTTCTTACTCGTTTTTAAGAATCAAAAGTCCTAATTTATACCAAAAAGAACATTAGAACAACCTTTATGATATTAGACAACAAAATCTCAGTTTACAACGTCACTAATCGGCCGAATTATACGCCCAACATTCTGACCTAATCGGCTAACTTTCAAACCCTTCGAAATCAACTCAAACATCACCAAACTCCTATTACTATCCTAAATCTTCCACTAAATCATCAAAATTACCAATAACATCAAAATCATAAAATGCATCCTAATCCATGGATTCTTAAATACAATCAACCTACATGCAAGTATATATAAAATTAAACACCAATATCACAAACTGAGGAAAGATCTTACAAAATAACAAGGAAATAATTAGATGATCAAAACCACAAACCCTTGTAGTTTTGATGTCTTGGCCGAACACCTCAAGAGGAAAAGAAAGACTCAAAAACTTGATTTGATTCACCAAAATTGTTCAAACACACTTGACTTTATACCATTGATGATCTTCTTGCATTTAATTAAGTAAAAACCCTAAGAATCAAAGTTTTATAAAAATCTAGAAATCAAGAATCAATAATGCATTGGAGATTTTTAGTAAAAGGGATTGAATGAGTGTTTAGTATGAAGTTTTAAGGAATATAGAATGATTGGGTGGAGTCTTTAGAAGATGTAATTGGCGGTTTCTTTGTTATTGACGTCGTACCAGAAGAAAAAAAGGATGAGATGTGATTCCTATGTTTGGTGTGTGTTTTTCTTTTTATAAAATAATGGGGTTGAATAACGGTAAGGGGCTATTTATAGGAGAAAATTACTAGTAATACTTCCAATTTAGAAAAAAATTAAAGAGGTTATATGTTTTCTTAATCATACACCCCTCCCCATCTGGGGTGGGGCTTGGTTGGTATTTTTGTTTGGTAAAATTTTTTGTATTACATGGTTTCTTATAAAGCCACAATAAGCTACTAACTCGTTATTTATTATAACAACAAACAATCATTTGAGACACAAAACGTTTTCGGAGCAAACGACGAATAAAAAGATGACGAAATACTAAAATAAAATTAATTAAGATCGCAAGGCTTAAAACTAGGCATTCGTCATGATTTTCTAGATCGATAACGGTATAAATGCCAAATAAGAAGGATCCGCAAGACTTAAAAATTACGACTTAATAAAAATCGACTTAAAGATGTAAAAAGTAATTAGATCTATTAAACTACATAAACACGTTAACGAAATCAAATCTCCAACACGACTCAAACTTAGCTAGAAACTTGCGAAAATCTTTGCCGAACGTAGTAAAAGTAAAAGTAAAATTTTTTTTCAAGGTAAAAATATGGTGAAAATATAATTAATTTATTTACCTGAATTTACAAAATCTCACAAAAGCCTATGAAATTGCACCACCACAAAGCAGAAATACCTAACCACTTGTAGACGAATTGTCTTTAGTGTTGCTGATCCAGCTTGCATCAGTGTAACCTTCCAACACTGAAGGATAACCAGTAGATAGTTATTCAATTTTAAGTCCAAGGTATTATCCTTCAAGTACATTCAGTACCCTCTGCAATATATGCATGCCGTGCATGAATACCCAGGATTATTAGTAATACCTGCTTTCCGTTTACCCACTTGAACAAAATGCAATGTCAGGCCTGGTACAAGTCATGGCATACATCAAGCTGTCAATCACCCTAGAATACTCAAATTGAGATACAACATAACCATTATTAGGCATCACATTATCTCAACATATATAAATGTCCATAGGAGTACATAACTGTTAGTTTGCCAATCAAAGTAATGATTTCTTCATACCTTCATCAATATAATGAGACTATATACAAAAATGCTTACCATATTACTTTACATGTTTAAATCCTACCAATACAAGTGATAACGATGAGCCTCAACCCATGTCCTTCATAAGAACCTTGATCACAAAAAATCCTTGTAAGGTTCAACTTAAAACTTGGTCAATGCCAAAAATAGCATGTCAATCAAACATATAGGCAAATGATGACCCTTTACCCCGTTTTCATCAAATGTTGGCTAATACTCAATTGTCAGCTTGGTAATAAATAACTCATTACACAAAAACCACTTCATCAAACCTTTTAGCGATGCCATTGCTTATGTGGCATGCTCAGTGCCATATAAAGACATAATCAGGTTACACACCTGTTTTTCATTGCCAGGCAATGTATGAATGCGACTAAGTTGGTTCTATAGACCTCCTCATTCCAACTTTACCATTTAAGAAAGCTGTCTTTATATCCATCTGATAAATAATCAGATTGTGAATTAATGTCATAGCAATCAAACCGCCGCCTATAGATGACTAACACGCCGCCTATTTAAATAATCAAACCGTTGCCTGTGATTGCAAACCGCCGCCAATAAAATATAGCAAACCACCGTTGAAACTGAGTAACTTGCCGGCAATAAAATAAAGCAAACCGCTGCCAGTTGGTAACTCGCCTCCTAAGCAAACCACCATGTGTTTTTAATTTGGGCAGAATAACGTTTGCTTTTATCTCAATATAATAAGCAACTCGCCTTGGAACCTGTCAACTCGCCACAATACAATGCAAAATGGATAGTTGTCACAAAAACTAAAAAAAAAGAAAAAAAAAAAAAGATAAAAAAATGCAAGATAAAACAAAGAAAAAAAAATCCGCCACTGGTTTATAAACACCTCCTCGCCGGTGTAATATTTTATTAATATAAAACACAACTCGCCACTGTGGATAACAAACCGCCGTTGACTATTTCCTTAAATTGTAGATCTTGTCCCCTAGCTAGTCAAACCGCCTTAAAGAACAAATACTTAAATAAGCAACCCTCCACGATGAACACAAGGTTGAATTTGACAAAATCGCTCAATTAAGCTTTTCTATCCACAGAACAAGTCTAACATGCAATACTAAAGTGTGATAATTCAAGTTTAAACACACCTTAACTCGTATTTCTTTGAGAATCGACCAAAATTAGGCAACTCTCCATGTGAACACCAAATAAATTCGAATCTTTTAAGCTAGATTTCGAACTTGAGCCTTGTTAATCACTTGGATCGCAACTCATGACTTCATTTAGCATTAGTAACAAGAAAAACCACAAGAGTAATTAACAAATTAGCTCAAATAAGCTTTGGAGCCGTGGGCCTATTAGAACCAAAATAAGGCCAACGAAATTTGCTAAATCAAACACAAATCCACCCCTAAGCCTGATATGATACCAATTGTAGGATCCCGTAAACAACCATCATAACATATATATACATACAAAATTTGATCTAGAAAAAGAAAGGCGAGGTGAAGTTGTTTTAGAGAGAGAGAAAAAGAGAGAGAGATGAGAGAGTTTTGGAAAAGGAAAAGATTTATTATTTTAACAACTAACTCTTTTCTAAAATAAGAAAGAGTTTATCACCACCCACCGTCGCATTAAAATGACGCGCCGGAGATATTTAACTAGAGACTTCGGGCTCTCGGTATTGCTTGGATTAAACCCGAAACATATACAATATTAGATTAACTATCGAGCCCGATTCCCGATATTATACTATTACAACATTAACTAATTAAATGACCGAGACTCTTATACGTAATGAATGAACTTCCTGTTTGGCTCAATATTTTGAGGCTAACAAACCATTTTTCAAAAGTACATTAACGTAACATATCTCAAAATAGGGTTTGCTGGACTTTGCAAAATTTGGACACCATCTGACCCCTTTAAACTATACATAAAAGTCTAGAAAAATTCCGGAAGCTTATACACATTATGAAGATGCTACTGTGTGAATTTCGTCAAAAAATATTAAGTTTTGATCTGCCTGCTCACTACATTTTTACAGCCCAAATTCTGGACCAGAATCATAGTTTTGACAACTTGTTTTGCAATTCACTTTTGACTAACCTATACTTACTAAAAACCCGCGAACCCTCTTTCGTTGGAAAGTAGACTCGCTGAACTTAGTTTTAGAATCAAGAAAACCTAGAAAAGCTTTTAAATTGACCAAGATATGGTACTCGCAAGGTGACCAAAAATTCTGCATAAAAACACCCTATGCAGAATTTTACCATTCCACTTTCCATACTTCTATCGGGCATATCTTACTCGTTTTTAAGAATCAAAAGTCCTAATTTATACCAAAAAGAACATTAGAACGATCTCTATGATATTAGACAACAAAATCTCAGTTTACAACGTCACTAATCGGCCGAATTATACGCCCAACATTCTAATCTAATCGGCTAACTTTCAAACCCTTCGAAATCAACTCAAACATCACCAAACTCCTACTACTATCCTAACTCTTCCACTAAATCATCAAAATTACCAATAACACCAAAATCATAACATGCATCCTAATCCATGGATTCTTAAATACAATCAACCTACATGCAAGTATATATAAAATTAAACCAAATCAAAACTGGAGAAAGACTTACAAAATAACAAGGAAATAATTAGATGATCAAAACCACAAACCCTTGTGGTTTTGATGTCTTGGCCGAACACCTCAAGAGGAAAAGAAAGACTCAAAAACTTGATTTGATTCACCAAAATTGTTCAAACACACTTGACTTTATACCATTGATGATCTTCTTGCATTTAATTAAGTAAAAACCCTAAGAATCAAAGTTTTATAAAAATCTAGAAATCAAGAATCTTGATGCATGGAGGTTTTTAGTAATGGGGATTGAATGAGGGTTATAGTATGAAGGTTTTTAAGGAAAATAGAAGTGATTTGGTGGAGTTTAGAAGATGGTAATGGTGGTTTCTTTGTTATTGTCGTCGAACAGAAGAAAAAAAGGGGAGTGAGACGTTATTTCCTATGTTTGTGTGTGTTTTTCTTTTATAAAAGGGGGTTTGAATAAGGTAAGGGGCTATTTATAGGGAGGAAAATTACTAGTAATACTTCCAATTAAGAAAAAAAAATTAAAGGGGTGTTTGTTTTGCTTAATAACCGGCCCTCCCATATGGGGTGGGCTTGGTTGGGTATTTTGTTTGGTAAAATTTTGTATTACTTGGTTCTTAGGCCCAATAATCTACTTAACTCGTTATTTGTTATAAAAACATGATTTTTGACACGGTTTCGGACAAACACGAATAAAAGATGAAAAATACTAAAAATAAAATAATTAAGATCGCAAGGCTTAAAATAGGCATTCGTTGATTTCTAGATCGATAACGGTTAAATTCCAAATATAGGATTCGCGAAGATTAAAAATTGACGATCTTAATAAAAATCGACTAAAATGTAAAAGTAATAGAAATATTAAACTACGATAGACACGTAGACGAAATAAAATCTCAAACACGACTCAAACTTAGCTAGAAACGCGAAATTTGCCGAACGGGTAAAAGTAAAAGTAAAATTTTTTCAAGGTAAAAATAAGGTTAAAATATAATTAATTTATTTACCTGAATTTACAAAATCTCACAAAAGCCTATGAAATTGCACCACCACAAAGCAGAAATACCTAACCACTTGTAGACGAATTGTCTTTAGTGTTGCTGATCCAGCTTGCATCAGTGTAACCTTCCAACACTGAAGGATAACCAGTATAAGTTAGTCTATAGTCCAAGGTTTTCTTCAAGTACTTCAGTACCCTCTGAATTGCTTGCCCGTGCTGAATACCAAGATTATTAGTATACCTGCTCAGTTTACCCACAACAAATGCAATGTCAGGCCTGGTACAAGTCATGGCATACATCAAGCTGTCAATCACCCTAGAATACTCAAATTGAGATACAACATAACCATTATTAGGCATCAGCTTCTCACTTATATCCATAGGAGTACTAACTGGAGTGCAATCAAAGTAATTGAATTTCTTCAGTACCTTCTCAATATAATGAGACTGAGAAATTGCTATTCCATTACTTTCATGTTTAATCCTAATACCAAGGATAACATTAGCCTCTCCCATGTCCTTCATAGAGAACCTTGATGACAAAAAATCCTTTGTAAGGTCAACTTAAACTTGGTCAATGCCAAAAATCAGCATGTCATCAACATATAGGCAAATGATGACTCCTTTACCCATTTCATCAAATTTGCTATATACTCATTTGTCAGCTTGGTTAAGTAAATAACCATTACACAAAACCACTTCATCAAACTTTTGATGCCATTGCTTAGGTGCCTGCTCAGTCCATATAAAGACTTAATCAGTTTACACACCTTGTTTTCATTGCCAGGCATGATGAAGCCCTAAGGCTGGTTCATATAGACCTCCTCATCCAAGTCACCATTTAAGAAAGCTGTCTTTATATCCATCTGATAAATAATCAGATTGTAAATTGATGTCATAGCAATCAAACCGCCGCCTATAGATGACTAACTCGCCGCCTATTTAAATAATCAAACCGTTGCCTGTGATTGCAAACCGCCGCCAATAAACTATAGCAAACCGCCGTTAAAATTGAGTAACTCGCCGGCAATAAAATAAAGCAAACCGCTGCCAGTTGGTAACTCGCCTCCTAAGCAAACCGTCGTGTGTTTTTAATTTGGGCAGAATAACATTTGATTTTATCTCAATATAATAAGCAACTCGCCTTGGAACCTGTCAACTCGCCACAATACAATGCAAACCGCCACCTGGTTTCAACAACTCGCCGTGTAATATTTTATTAATATAAAACACAACTCGCCACTGTGGTCAACAAACCGTCGTTGACTATTTCCTTAAATTGTGGATCTTATCCCCTAGCTAGTCAAACCGCCGTGAAGAACAAATACTTAAATAAGCAACCCTCCATGATGAACACAAGGTTGAATTTGACAAAATCACTCAATTAAGCTTTTCTATCCACGAATCAAGGTTCTAACATGCAATACTAAGTATGTATATCAAGTTTAAACACACCTTAACTCGTATTTCTTTGAGAATCGACCAAAATTAGGCAACTCTCCATGAAGAACACCAAATAAATTCGAATCTTTTAAGCTAGATTTCGAACTTGAGCCTTGTTAATCACTTGTAGTGGCAACACATGAACTTCTTTAGCATTAGTAACAAGAAAAACCACAAGATTAACTAACAAATTAAGCCCAAATAAGCTTTTTGAGCCGTGGGCTTTTAGAACCAAAATAAGCCACGAAATTTGCTAATCAAACACAAATCCACCCTTGAAGCTCTGATACCAATTGTAGGATCCCGTAATCACTTCATAACATATATATCATACACGAATTTGATCTAGAAAAGAGAAAGGAGGTGAGTTGTTTTAGAGAGAGAAAGAAGAGAGAGAGATGAGAGAGTTTTGGAAAAGGAAAAGATTTATTATTTTAACAACTAACTCTTTTCTAAATAGAAAAGAGTTTATATACCCCGTCGCGTTAAATGACGCGCGGGATATTTAACTAGGACTCGGGCTTGGGTTTTGCTTGGGATTAGACCCAAAACATATACAATATTAGATTAACTATCGAGCCCGATTCCCGATATTATACTATTACAACATTAACTAATTAAATGACCGAGACTCGTATACGTAATGAACGAACTTCCTGTTGGGTCAATATTTTGAGGCTAACAAACCATTTTTCAAAAGTACATTAACGTAACATATCTCAAAATAGGGTCTGCTGGACTTTGCAAAAGTTGGACACCATCTGACCCCTTTAAACTATACATAAAAATCTAGAAAAATTCCGGAAGCTCATACACATTATGAATATGCTACTGTGTGAATTTCGTCAAAAAATATTAAGTTTTGATCTGCCTGCTCACTACATTTTTACAGCCCAAATTCTGGACCAGAATCACAGTTTTGACAACTTGTTTTGAAATTCACTTTTGACTAACCTATACTTACTGAAAATCCGCGAGGCCTCTTTCGATGGAAATTAGACTCGCCGAACTTAGTTTTAGAATCAAGAAAACCTAGAAAAGCTTTTAAATTGACCAAGATATGGTACTCGCAAGGTGACCAAAAATTCTGCATAAAAACACCCTATGCAGAATTTTACCATACCACTTTCCATACTTCTATCGGGCATATCTTACTCGTTTTTAAGAATCAAAAGTCCTAATTTATACCAAAAAGAACATTAGAACGATCTCTATGATAGATCTTATGGTACTGATACGTACCACTAGAGTATAAGTATCAAAGTAGTCTATCCTTGACTTTTGTTTAAAGCCCTGAATGACCAGCCTTGCCTTGAACGTTTCAATAGTTCCATCTACCTTCAGTTTTCTTTTGAAGATCCATTTGCAACCAAGAGGTTTGCAACCTGAAGGTAGATCAGCCAACACCCAAGTGTTGTTGCCCATAATGGAGTCCATCTCATCATTAATTGCTTCTTTCCATAAAGCAACATCCTGGGACTTCATTGCTTCATCAAATGTCTTGGGATCTGTAGGAACCCGATTAACTTCACTTCATAACATGAATCAAGAACTAAGAAACTAGAAAAGAGATGTTAGTTTAGAAAAGAGATGTTAGTTTAGAGAGAGAGAGATTTGATTTTAGAAAATAAGATATTTGTGAGAATAGATATTTTCATATGAGAAAATATCTATATATATACCCCTACACATTTAATGTGACGCGAGGGATATTTAACTAGGACTCGGGCTTGGGTTTTGTTTGGGATTAAACCCGAAACATATACAATATTAGATTCACTATCGAGCCCGATTCCCGATATTATTCTATTACAACATTAACTAATTAAAGACCGAAGCTCCATCGTAGAGTGACCGAGCTTCCTTGTTCGACTCAATAAATTGAGGCTAACAATCTCCCCAGAAGTGAGGTCTTGAACACGGGAACGAGCTTCCTTTATTGACTCAATAAAATTGAGGCTAACAATCTCCCCCGAAGTGAGTTCATTGATGACACTCCTTCATGAGATCAGTGAGATTGCTTTTGTCGTTTAAGCTCGAGTGTTCATGTCTTTTTTATGTTTAATTTGTTGTAAACTTGTTCCTTCATGCTTTGGCCATCTTAACTTTGAGCCTTTGTCATTGTCCTTCTTGTCTTTGGCCATCTATAGCGATCTTTTGTTTTGACCAACAAATCTCATACTTTTGCATTATCTTGAAAGACTTCAAATCAGAGTTTTGCGGAGTCTTTAGTCTTTTTGTGTCTTGAGCTTCTAGATAGTATGTCTTCGTAGATTGAGCATTTGAATGGGATTGAGGTTGCCGTTACCACCGTTTGACCTGCAGGTTTACGTTAGTGATAAATAAGAAAATTGATTTGAAAATCAATCGACGTGTCACTCGTTAAAGAGTTTTTGTAACACATCAAGAGTGTCATGTTTTTATCAAAATTCATCAACCGTCAATTCATTTACTGGACCAAATCGATATCCAGTTGTCACAAGTTTGATTCATATAGAATCTCGCAAGTCACCTACCGCAGTGCTGTTTGATGATGACACTGGAAGGATTTCCATTCGTCATTGTGAATTACAAAGAGTATCACTTCTGAATGATCTGGAAAATATCACAATGGAAATTGCGTAGGAACTCTTGAGTAACAGCTTGTGAACTTGATGATGTTCAACAAGTGTTTGAAATGGAATGTGTCCTAACGAGATTTTTATTGATCTCTTGGCTCTAGACTCGATTAGTGCATTTTGGTTTTAGTACTCGGAGGCTGGAGCAGACTGCCACCTATTCAATATCAACAATCTCGGAGTGAGATGTCAATAGATAACGTGTGTATCTCCGTGACAAGTGAGACAAGTTTCTGTTGAGAGAAACTCGAATGGCTGGGAAGGGTTGTGCATTGCATCACTGGGTCCATGATGTCGTTTTCAATGTCAGCAATCAACTTGTGATTCTGACAGCATATGTATTGACCCGGTTTCTGCCTTAAGTTGTGTGGAGGGCTTCTTTCTTTAGACCCTTTATCCATACATTTATTTTTTCATTCTTCAACGCCTTCAATGCTTACCAGGACGTCATTACTAACACCTTGTTGTGATTGTTCCAGTGTTAGCTCAATCTTAGTCGACATTATTCCCATATACATTCATCTCCAATCATACCTAAGGACTGCTATTTCTAACTTTGGATTATCCTTGGGTAGATCCTCCGGTTCTGGTTGGATCATAGGATTGATTCCTAACCTAACCACCTTATGACTTCAGAATCGTCAAGGAATTAAATGTTGTTTGGTGTTATAAGATCGAACATAAAACCTTTTCTTACTGTTCAGCACTTTGAGTCAATTTAGATCTATTTAATTACATTTCTCCCCTTAATTAAATAATAAACACTTATTTTTAAAAATACTTGTGATTAAAATATGTCTGAAAATTCAATGTGGAGAAAATATTATTAGCGAAGAATGGTTTGGGAACATTTTGATAATGTTGTTTGAATACATAAGAATTGTCATTGTTATGTACCAAGAACATTAAAACTTTGTTTTTCGAAAAACTCCCCCTCAAAAATAGGACCAATTGAAAAATTGTTGTCTTTTGAAAACACTGTGAGGGATGGAGCGTTGAACACACAATTTTGAAAGATTATGAATTGTCATCGAGAAATTCTTGAAAAATTATGTTCAACTTTTTGAAAAACCAAATGTTAGAGGACTTCTCTTCTAACGGTAAGGGTAAGCGCACTGAAACGTACACTATCCTTTTTCTTGAGCTAAAGATATTGAATGTCTTGTAAGAACAGCTCAAGACCGAGAAACGTTAATGTTCTCGTTGTGAGGATAAGTTATAAACCTTCCTTTATTTGAAGTCCGGGTTATGTACTGATATTTGCACATAAGCCATTTAGAAAATTAGAAATGACATGTTTTGAAACTATTTGCAACTCTCGCTCGAACTTCATTTACACACCCGTGTCAATGTTAATCGACATTTCTAAGCACGTAAATGTTATCGATTCCAAGAGACATGTCGAGAAGAATCTTTTTGGAAATTTTCTGATTTTCTGATTTTGTATTTTCTTTTTGAAGTTTTATATTTTTGTATTTTGCTTTTCTCAAAAATATGTACATGGTGATGTTTGATGATGGAAAACAGCATTCTTCCATTAGTCAGAACCTCCATATTTTTTTTTGTTTTGTTTTTTTTTTGGTTCAGCTAAGTCAAACATCTCATACCAATCCTTCTGACAAGATACTTAAACCGATCCTTAGAGGCTTTCGTAAACATGACAGCATTAATTGGTATTCAGTTCTTACAAAATATAATCAATTATACCAATTTCAACCTGTTCCTTTTATGAAATGATACCGAATATGGATGTGCTTGTCCGTGAATGTTGTACGGGGTTTGCATGATATTTGCTATGGCTTACTGAGATCTCAATACAACGGTAATTATGTTGTAGTTGAAAGCCATAATCTTGAAGTTGTGTCCACATCCACATTACTGAGCACAACTTCAATAACTCCATAATGTTGTATGGGGGGGGGGGGGGGATATATACTCGCCTTTTTCTGAAGACATTGCAGTACAGTTTTGTTTCTTAGACATTCCAGCGTACAAGCTTATCACCAAGAACTTGTATCCCTCCAGAAGTGCTTTTCCGAGTATCAAGGCATCCGGCATGATCACGTCTGAAAATGCTGTTAGTTCAAAGCCAGAATCCATTGGATACCAGAGTCCCCATGTTAAAGGTAACCGCTTAGGTATTTAAAGATTTCTTTAACCTCCTTAAGGTGCTTTTGATTGGTCGTAGCTTGATACCGAGCACTATAGCAGACTTCTTCACTAAGTTTGGTCATACAGATGTCAAGTAACATGAGTGACCCGATTTTTTACTATTATAATCAATTGGTCTAAAAAAACGGCTTTTCCTCCACTCAAATCTACCTCTAGTTTGGGTTTGTAGCCAATGGTGGGTAAACCAATGGAGTGACAATTTGTCCATATTATACTTTTTTCAGAATTACCCTAAAGCTAACTTGGCCTGATTGATAAAAATAACCCTTTGGGACTGGTGGATCTGAAGTCCTAAAAGAATTTCATCTCCCCCATTAAGGACATTTCAAATCTACTGTGCATTAACTTTTCAAATCATTTTGAATATTTAGGGTTTGTAGACCCAAAAATTAATGTCATCAACATAATGCACAAGTAGAATATCCTCCCCGTATTTTATCTTGAATAAAGTTGGGTCAATTGTACCTTTAGTAAAGCCTTTGGACATCAGGAAGTTTGATAGTTCATCGTACCAGGCTCTTGGAGCTTGCTTTAATCCATACAAAGCTTTCCTTAGAAGGTAGACTTTTTCTGGATGATCTGGATCAACGAACCCTTCTGGCTGAGCAACATAAACCTCCTCCTTCAGTGGACCATTAAGAAATGCCGTTTTCACGTCCATCTGATAGATTGGAAAAGACTTGTGTGCTGCGTGGGCAACGAAAATCCGAACTGCTTCCAAGCGAGCAACTGGAGCAAATGATTCTTCAAAATCAATACCCTCTTCCTGAGCATAACCTTTAGCAACAAGTCGTGCTTTGTTGCGAATTACAGTCTGATCTTCATCCTTCTTGTTCTTCCATAACCACTTTAGCTTTATAATCATCTTGCCAAATGGTTTGTCGACTAGTTCCCAGACTTTTAGTCTGTCGAACTGATGAAGTTCATCCTGCATTGCTTCGATCCATGCAGAATCAGCCATTGCCTCCTTAATGTTCTTCGGTTCAACAATACTCACCGTGAGCGCGAACATACACATTTCAGGATCTGTGGCAAGCTGTCGTCTTGTTTGAACTGGCATGGTTGGATTTCCACGAACTTGTTCTAATGGATGATCTCTGGTCCATCGGTAATCATGACTTTGTGGTTGAAATGAATGCACATCGGTATTATCAATGTTGCGTGAGGAAGACTCACCAATTTCTTGTACCCGTGTACAAAAAGGATTGATAAATTCATCTTCTTGAAACGATGCATTCGGTGCTTGATCATTGTTGTTTTCCTCAGCTTGACCGTGTGTTGGATTGTAATATTCTTCAAGTAAAGGACTGAAGAGAAATTCCAACCCTTGTTGTGACGAATCTGTCTTCTCTGCTGAAGGAACAACATTTTGTCTTGGGGGCACGGGGTCAGAGTTGTCATAATCTGACGCCTTTTGTCCTTGAGGAACGAGGCCTGAAGAGACATTTTCAACAGACATCTCTTGTCGTTGTGGTGCGAGGTCTGAACTGTTGTGATCATTGTAGGGACCCGATTTACTTCACTTCATAACACGAATCAAGAACTAAGAAACTAGAAAAGAGATGTTAGTTTAGAAAATAGATGTTAGTTTAGAGAGAGAGAGAAGAGAGAGAGATTTAATTTTAGAAAATAAGATATTTGTGAGAATAGATATTTTCATATAAGAAAATATCTATATATATACCCCTACACATTTAATGTGACGCGAGGGATATTTAACTAGGACTCGGGCACGGGTTTTGTTTGGGATTAAACCCAAAACATATACAATATTAGATTCACTATCGAGCCCGATTCCCGATATTATTCTATTACAACATTAACTAATTAAAGACCGAAGCTCCATCGTAGAGTGACCGAGCTTCCTTGTTCGACTCAATAAATTGAGGCTAACAGGATCATCCTCAATATTAAAGCAATAGGAGTGTTGGTCAGAGACCTCATCCCTTGTTCCTTCAATTAAGTATAATTGAAATTTAGGTCCAAAATCCTTTGGAGTCCTATTCCTTTTACTTTTTCTAAGCTCGGGTTCAGGTTGCTAAACAACCTCTTCAGTGACCTCTTTATTGACCACTGAACCACCAATGTCTTTAGTTCCATTAGGAGTCCTGAGACTTGATCTAGGGACTGATGAGAACCTATTCTCATCAAAGATAGCATCCCTTGATTCAATTATAGAGTTAATTGAAACTAAATCATTAGGCTCAATCATATAGAACCTAAAAGCCTTGGAATGCTTAGCATATCCAACAAAAATGCATTTAATGCCTCTTTCACCCAAAGTTTTTAGCTTTAGATAAGGGAGTCTTACAACTGCCTATAACCCCTAACCCTAAGGTAATTCAAGTTTGGTTTCTTTTTAGTCCAGAGTTTATAAGGGGTAATCTTGTTCCTTTTATTATGAACCTTATTTAATAAATAGCAAGCTGTTAGTTAACATAGCTTCACCCTAGAACACTTGATTCAGCCCTAAATAGGACAACATGGAATTAACCATTTCTTTTAGTACCCTATTTTTCCTTTTAGATATACCATTTTGTTATGGAGTATAGGAGGCATTCGTTTCATGGATAATACCAACAGACTAAAAATATAGAGTATCCATGTACCCACCTCCCCTATCAGTCCTAAATCTTTTGATTTGGGACCCTTGTTGTAATTCAACTTCAGTTTTGAATACTTTGAATTTATCTAATGCTTCATCCTTTAAATGTAATAAATAAACATAACAAAACCTAGAAGCATCATCAATAAATATCACAAAGTATTTTTATTCCCTAGTGAAGGAGTAGCATGCAGATCACATAAATCACTGTGGATCAGCTTCAAAACTTCAGTTTCACGTTTTACATTTTGAAATGGTTTCTTATTTATTTTGTTCACCATGCAAGTCTTACACTTTTCAGTGTCCATGTCAAAAACTAGGATTAACCCGTCCTTAAACATATCTTGCATCCTCTTAAAGTAGACATGACTATTGGGATTAAAAGCTTCAAGATGCTGTTTGGACTTACTGCTGCTCAGGTGAATGTTACTGTTGTTAACCAAAAACTCTAAGTGGTTAAGACTGCTAGTGGAAAGTTAATATTGTCAGTACAATGTCAGTACTGTTAGTAATCTTGCTAAAATATATACCAAGTAGTTAGTGCTGCTAGTATTAAAGTTAGTACTGCTAGTTCACAATTACTATTGTTAGTATATATAGTACTGCTAGTATAAAGATAATACTGCTAGTTTAACTTAGTATTGCCAATGAAGGATGAGAAAAATATTCTAAGTAGTTACAACTGCTTGTGATTGCTCATTTAGTGTTGTTGGTGTATAAGTTACAAATGCTATTTCATAATTAATGCTGCTCATACAAAGTTAATGCTGCTGAAAGATTACAACTGCTGGAAGAGTTAATGCTGACAGAAGGATAAAGATTGCTTGAAGATCAAGATTACTTATGTGATAAGTATGAGTTATTTATGGAAATGGATTTGATGTGACAGATGGCAATGCTGTCTATGAGAGAAAGGAGATTTCTCAAGAAGACATGAAGAAATCTAGGTGTTAATGGGACTGATACCATTGGTTTTGATAAGACCAAGGTGGAATGCTATAATTGCCACAGAAGAGGTCATTTTTGCTAGGGAGTGCAGGGCACCCAGAGTTCAGGAAAGCAGGAACAAGGAGGCTACAAGAAGAACTGTCCCTATTGAGGAAACTACATCCAAAGCCTTGGTTTATCAATGTGATGGTCTTGGATATGACTGGAGTGACCAAGCTAAAGAAGGTCCAACAAATTTTGCACTTATGGCTTATACTTCTTTAGGTTCTTCAAGTTTTTCAAGCTCAGACCCTGAGGTATCAACTTGTTCTAAAGCATGTTTAAAATCTTATGAAACTCTTAAAGAACATTAAGATAATCTGACAAAAGATTTTAATAAGTCTCGATTAAATGTAGTAGCTTATAAAGTAGGTCTAGAATCTGTAGAGGCTAGACTAGATGTTTATAAAAAGAATGAGGCTATTTTTGAAGTAGACATAAAGATTTTAAAACTTGATGTTATGTTAAGAGATAATGCCATAACAGAGCTTAGAAAGAAATTTGAAAAAGCTAAAAAAGAAAGAGATGATTTAAAACTTACCTTAGAAAAGTTTGAAAAGTCATCTAAGAATCTAAGCAAACTGTTAAATAGTCAAATAAGTGATAATCTCAAGTCTGGTTTGGGGTATAATAGTAAAGGGTATGATAGTTAAGTGTTTGATAGTGAAATGTCTGATAGTGAAGTGGTTGATAGTGTGGTGAATAATAAGTACAAAACAAGTGAAGGGTATCATGCTATTCCCCCTCCCTATATTGGGAACTTTATGCCCCTTAAACCTGATTTGGTACTTGTTGGTGAAGATGAATATGTTTTTAGTGAATCTGTAAATAGTGTAAAAGTAGCTTCAACTAGTGAAGTTAAGACTAGTGAGTCAGAACCTAAGTCTGTTAGTGAACCAATTATTGAAGACTGGGTATCTGATAGTGAGAATGAGGATGAGATTATGTCTAAGTCTGAACAGAGAAAACCTAGTAATGCTAGAATTAAATTTGTTAAATCTTATAAGCATGTGAAATCATCTAGGGAGTCTGTTAAAAAGGTAGAGGAGGAAGCTAAATACCTTAGGAAAAATAGTCAAAGTCCTAGAGGTAACAAGAGAAACTGGAATAATTTGATGACTCAGAAATTGGGAAGTGATTTTGAGTTTAAAAATAAAGCTTGCTTTGTATGTGGCAGTTTTAACCATTTGATCAAAGATTGTGATTTTTATGAAAAGAAAATGGTGGAAAAACCTATTTGGAACAATGCAAGAAGGGTGAATCACCAGAATTCTCAAAAGATTACTCACCCTCATCCAAAAAGAAATTTTGTTCCAAGAGCAGTCTTAATGAAATCTGGTCTTAAAACACTTAAAACTGCTAGGCAAAGCTCTTCAAGAGCAGCAGTATCAGTTAATACTGCTAGACCAATTAATACTGCCTACCAAAGACCAACAGTGAATTGTGCAAGGCCAGCATCAAATGTTTTTAAAAGAGCACAATCACATGTTAGTAGTCCCTTTAACAAATCTACAACAAATAAGAACAGTAATTACAATGAAAAAGTTAATATTGTTAGGGGAAATGTTACTACTACTGGGCCAAAAGTAGTAGTAAGTAATAATAAGGGAAATGAGGCTAATGTTGTTAAGGCCTCAGCATGTTGGGTCTAGAAACCAAAGCACAAAGTTTTAGATCATGTCTCTAGACACAATGGTGCATCAATGAATTTTAAAAGATTTGACTATGTTGATGCACAAGGCATATCCAAGTCTGTTTTAGCTTAGGTCCTCAAGATAGCCTGATTTTCTTACTTTTTGTGCAGGGCAATCCACAGCTAGAGTTGCAAAAAAAAAGAGTTATAGATAATGGATGCTCTAGGCACATGACTGGAAACAAGTCCTACCTCTCAGATTATGAAGAAATTGATGGTGGATTTGTTGCCTTTGGTGGAAACTCCAAAGGAGGTAAAATTACTGGTAAAGGTAAAATCAGGACAGGAAAATTGGATTTTGAAGATGTGTACTTTGTTAAGGAGCTTAATTTTAACCTCTTCAGTGTCTCACAAATGTGTGACAAGAAGAACAGTGTCCTTTTTACTGACACTGAATGTGTTATTTTGTCTTTTGACTTTAAGTTAACTGATAAAAATCATGTTTTGCTTAAAGTTCCTAGAAAGGATAACATGTATTGTGTTGATTTAAGAAATGTTGTTCCTCAAGGAGGTCTAACTTGTCTCTTTACAAAGGCCACATTATATGAGTCTAATCTTTGGCATAGGAGGCTGGGGTATATTAATTTCAAAACTATGAACAAACTTGTGAGGGGAAATCTTGTAAGAGGATTACCTTCAAAGATTTTTGAAAATGATCATACATGTGTTGCTTGTCAGAAAAGAAAGCAACATAAAGCCTCTTGTAAGACGAAAACTGTGTGTTCAATCAGCCAACCTTTACAAATGTTGCACATGGATTTATTTGGTCCAACTTTTGTAAAGAGTATAATGAAAATGATGTACTACCTAGTTGTCACAGATGATTTTAGTAGATTTAGTTGGGTTTTCTTTTTAGCAACTAAGGATGAGACCAATGAAATCCTTAAGGCTTTTATAACAGGAATAGAAAATCAAATAAATCAAAGAGTTAAAATAATCAGATGTGATAATGGAACTGAATTTAAGAATAAAGAATGAAGCAGTTCTGTGAGATGAAAGGGATTAAGAGAGAAATTAGTGTTGTTAGGACTCCACAACAAAATAGAGTAGCTAAAAGGAAAAATAGAACACTAATAGAGGCTGCTAGGACTATGCTAGCTGATTCAAAGTTACTTACTACATTTTGGGCTGAAGCAGTTAATACTAGTTGTTATGTACATAATAGGGTATTGGTAATTACGCCTCACAACAAGATACCTTATGAACTTTTTCTAGGTAGAAAACATGCCTTAAGCTTCATGAGACCATTTGGGTGTCTTGTTACTATTCTTAACACCTTAGATCACCTAGGTAAGTTTGATGGGAAGGCTGATGATGGATTCTTTGTTGGGTACTCTGTTAATAGTAAAGCATTTAGAGTATTTAACAGTAGAACCAGGATAATAGAAGAGACATGCACATTACTTTCCTTGAAAATAAACCAAATGTTGCAAGGAGTGGACCAACTTGACTTTTTGATATTGATACTCTAATAAAATCTATGAATTATAAGCCAGTTGTTGTAGGGAATCAGTCTAATGGTAATGCATGTACCAAAGAAAATGTTGATGCAGGTCAAGTTGGGAAGAAAGACGTACTTGGCAAAGACTACATACTACTACCATTATGGACTCAAGATTTACTAAATTCTTCTAACTCAAAGGATTCTCCTGATGTTGGATTCAAACCATCAGGGGAGGAGGAAAAGAAGGATGAAAGTAATGTTTAAAGTGCAAAGGAGCAAAGAGTTGATTATGAGAAGGATGCCAATGCTAACAGCATTAACTCTATTAATATTGTTGGTCAACCAGTTAATGCTGCTGGCATAGAGGATGATGTTGTTGATGAAAACATAATGGATGTGCTGATGATCCAAATATACCTTCTCTAGAAGAGATTGACTATTCAAATGATGATGAATATGTTGGTGCAAAGGCTGACATGACTAATTTGGATTCACATATCCCTGTCCGTCCTATTCCAACTACCAGAATTCACAAGGATCATCCTCTCTCACAAATCATTGGAGATATAATGACACCACCTCAAACCAGAAGAATGACAAGGAATAAGACTGAACATGGTATGTTTAGTTTAGTACAACAGAAGATCAATCATAAAGACTTTCAGAATTGTCTGTTTGCATGTTTCTTATCACAAGAAGAACCCAAGAAGGTAATCCAAGCATTAAAGGATCCAAGCTGGATAGAAGTTATGCAAGAAGAGCTTCTGTAATCCAAATTACAAGAAGTTTAGACCCTGGTGGACTTACCAGATGGCAAAAGGCCCATAGGAACTAAATAGGTTTATAGGAACAAGTTGGATGAAAGAGGCATTGTGATCAGGAACAAAGCAAGATTAGTTGCTCAGGGGCACACACAAGAGGAAGGAATTAATTATGATGAGATTTTTGCTCTAGTTGTAAGAATTGAAGCAATAAGGTTATTCTTAGCCTATGCCTCATATAAAGACTTTATGGTGTACCAGATGGATGTGAAGAGTGCTTTTCTATATGGAAAGATTGAAGATGATGTCTATGTTTGTCAACCCCCAGACTTTGAAGACCCATACTTTCCTGACAGAGTTTACAAAGTAGAAAAGCCACTTTATGGTCTGCATCAAGCTCCCAGAGCTTGGTATGAAACCTTGTCCACTTACTTATTGGAAAATGGATTTCAGAGAGGACAAATAGACAAAACTTTGTTTATCAAGAAGGATCAAGGTGATATTTTGCTAGTACAAGTATATGTTGATGATATCATATTTGGTTCTACCAAAAAGAAGTTATGCACTGAGTTTGAGAAGATAATGCATAAGAAGTTTCAAATGAGCTCTATGGGTGAACTCACATTCTTTCTAGGCCTACAAGTGAAGCAGAAGGAAGATGGAATTTTTATAAGTCAAGACAAGTATGTGACTGAGATTTTAAAGAAATTTGGTTTCAGTGATGTTAAAACAGCAAGCACACCTATGGAAACCCATAAATCTTTGCTCAAAGATGCAAATGGTAAAGATAGATGAGCATATGTATAGATCAATGATTGGCTCATTGATGTATCTTACTTCTTCAAGACTAGATATAATGTTTACTGTCTGTGTGTGTGCAAGATTCCAAGTTAATCCTAAAGTTTCACATCTTCATGCTGTGAAAAGAATTTTTAGATATCTTAAAGGTCAACCTAAATTAGGCCTTTGGTATCCTAAGGATTCACCTTTTGATTTGGTGGCATATATTGACAGTGACTATGTAGGAGCAAGTTTGGATAGGAAATCAACAACAGGAGGTTGTCAATTCCTATAGTTCAGATTGATTTCATAGCAGTGCAAGAAGCAGACCGTGGTTGCTAATTCCATAACTGAAGCTGAGTATATAGCTGCTTCCAATTGCTGTGGACAGGTGCTTTGGATTCAAAATCAATTGCTGGATTATGGATATAACTTTATGAACACCAAGATTTTCATTGATAATAAGAGTACTATCTGCATTGTGAAAAATCTAGTATTTCACTCAAAGACAAAGCACATTGAGATTAAGCATCATTTTATCAGAGACTCCAAAGAGAAGAAGCTTATTCAGATGATCAAGATTCACACAGATCAGAATGTTGCAGATTTGCTCACAAAAGCCTTTGATGTTAGCAGATTTCAATATCTAATTGCAAGTATTGGAATGCTTAACCTCTGAAGTATTGATTGAGGGGAGGGTACTTGTGTTACTATGCAGTGGATTATACCCAATGATGATTGAAATAGAAAAGCTGCATAACAACAAGCAGAAGTGGGTGAAGGGTCGGGACAACCCACTAAACCCTAACACACACCTACTACTGCTTCACCATCTCATATTAAACCAATCATTAATGTTTCATTATTATCTCAACCCAAAAAGACTCAAAAATCTAGGAAAGCCAAAAAGGACCACTGAGATATCTTAGTCTAGTGGACCTATTCCTCTTGTAGCAGATGAGACTGTCACTAAGGAGTGGGAAGAAACATTGTTGCCTTTTGGCTTGTCACTATCCTGCACCCTAAGGGACTCCTCAATGCGCAGATGACTGTCCAACTCAACAAGAGTTAATTCCTCCTTCAAATGTTTCAAGGTGTGCTTGAAATCTTTCCATGAAGGGGGAAGTTTATCAATGATACATGACACCTAAATGGATTCATCCATGTTCATCTTATGTTGTGTAAACCTTCCAAGTATACCAAGAAGTTCATTGTATTGTTCCAAGCTGGTCTTGAATCAGTCATCTTGTAATTTGTGAAATTACTAACAAGGAACTTCTTACTTGATGCATCCTCAACCATATATTTGGCCTCCAAGGAATCCCATAGTTCTTTGAAAGATTCAACATTCTGGTAAATATCAAATAAAGAATCAGACATACCATTGAGGGTTAAACCTCTACAGACATAGTCATCATTGCCCCACTTGGCCCTCTTCCTGACTTGTTCCACGGTTGGATCATCACCACTATCTTCAGGAATAGGAGTAGTCAACACATACACCACACTCATGCTAGAAAGCAAGAAATGCATCTTCTTCTGCCATCTTCTAAAGTCCACCCCTTCAAACTTGTCAAGCTTGGCAAAGTTTGAAGCCATGTGTTTCATAGCAGCAGCATCCATTGATTATCATAAAATAATCTTCTTTGATTGTTGGTTGTAGTAGATCCCAAGGGGAAAATAATCAATAACCTAGCTAATTACCAAAGATGGTTACAAGATATCACTATAAGTCGTGTAATCACTTTCCAAAGAAGATTATTCGACCCTATTCCTAGGTATCATGAATACCTCTTTGGGATAAAACCAAGTGTTTGTTCTTGTTCTAGGCACAAATCAAGAACCCTGCGTTCTATGTGTTTTTGTTTTCTATTTATATTTTCATGCAATTGTGATCCTATTTATAGGGAAAACTCAAAACCTATTAACGGAATTAATGAGACATTAATGGCTAATTAATCTCTTTCATAATTATCCTCCATAATTTAAGAATTAGTGATTACATGACCAAATTAAATATATGGTCATTAATGCAATCAAATCTGCCACTTAAATAGGCAAAAGTTGTTACACAATATTTAATGTAGAAAAACCTGCCAATTACATATTTGTAACCACCTATTTAATTCTAATCACTAAAAGAGTTAGGGAAAATCAGTGACTTAATAGGTATACACTCCGTACCTCCAAACTCATTTCCAAGTATGATCCAATTCTCACAATTGCACTAAATTTCCAACATATTCAAGTGCTACATGCCCCATATCATTGTTATGACTACCTTGTTTATTTAACTTTGATATGAAATTTGAAATGAGTGACAACTAAGAAAACTAAATGAACCAATTATATGATACTACCAACCACAAGCTATGAAAACTCTATGTACAACAAGTAATAACAACATCCTCGCAGGATGTTTTGATGGAACGGTACGCGAAATTGACCCTCGACATCTTAGGTATGTGAGAGTAGTCTACATCATTATATTCCCCCTTACCCAGTACACTTGACAAGATGTTTAATTTTTATTTTTCAATCCTTTTATCTTCAGAGAATTAAAATCTCATAACTGAAAGAGTTTGGTCACGTGTATGTGTTTGGGCAAGAATGATGATTGGGTGATGGGAAGTTGTATGGACTCAAAATTGCGGCTTTTTGACTTGTAAAAAACTTGCATTATTTTCATTTTTATTTAGTTAGCTAAAAAGATTACTTTTACTGAATTTTCTTAACTTTGCAGGGCTAGTGATACAAAAATATTACACAATATAAAGGTCATCAATGTAAGGTACGGACAGGCTCTTTCGGTAGAATTGAAAAATAGGCGGGTAGGATCACGGGTTGAAATGGTTTTTTTGAGTACATGCTGATGTAGTTAACTTTTTGGTTTTGTTGACCAGTCATTAAAAGTCAATTGCTATTTTCATCACATAGAGACCTCTGTCATTGCGGGCTCCGAAGATGGTCACGTTTTCTTTTGGGACCCATTGACTACTGGGTCACAAAACTTCTTTGCTCATAATTCACCGGTAAGCTTCTCTCGGTTTTTGCTTATATGATATTGTACGTGTAAAAGACTGTTTTAAATATGTAGAATGGTTTTTTTTTGGAACGGCAATTTGTGGCTACATGGCCCCTAGCCTAGAAGGCGTAGCGAGCCCACACAACCAGGTTGGGTCCAGCACAGAAGGCAATGGAACCCTTCCCTTTACACACGTGGGAGGAAACCCCTATCGCCCTAGACAAGACTCGAACATGAGACCTTGCCTAGGAGGGTAAAACCTCCATACCATTGGACCAAATGCCCGTTGGTTATGTAGAATGGTTCGCAGACCAAAATCAATGTCATCGACAAATAAGTAAATTAGGATACGGATCTTACTTGAAAAATAAGAAAAGAAACCTTATAGTTGATTCTTGAAAAACCAAACAAAAACTCATGCCAAGCCCAACATTTTTTTTTTCAAACTGCATTACTTTGACATTTAAGGGACATGCATTTTCAAAACCATCTCTAAGGTGGACTAGTGGTAATTTATATATAAAGTAAAATCACTAAATATACCTTTTTATTGTCTACGCCAAATAATTCCATTTGTTCTCTCTATTCTTGATTTCACAACAAATAATTCTCCTTTCTTGTTGGCAGGTTACCAGTATGGTAATCCACCCAGACTACAACCGAAACGGTTTAATGGTAACTGTCTCAGTGAGG
Organism: Tanacetum coccineum; assembly: GCA_026074375.1. Taxonomy (NCBI): domain Eukaryota; kingdom Viridiplantae; phylum Streptophyta; class Magnoliopsida; order Asterales; family Asteraceae; genus Tanacetum; species Tanacetum coccineum. The sequence goes on from BQNB010057173.1 coordinate 29,124, forward strand.
CAGGGCAAGCTTTTTGGATACATCGGGGATAGATGAGTAAGCCAAGACCGACTTCTCCATTTTAACCATCCATGATGCATCGTCCTTGGGTAATGCAAATAGGTTTGACGCGTCCTCGAGGGCCATGGTCTTCAAATACTTATTACCACTATTTAACGAACAATGTCAATTTTTGTCACATTGCGTAGAATGGGACAATTTTTTTACGTTATCTGTTATAAATATACATTTTAGTGCATGTAGATGGTAGTATGTTACATTTGGTTCTTTTATAAGTTGTCTATACTCCATAATTTAATGCTTTTGAGTTTTCATAGCTTGTGGTTGGTAGTATCATATATTTGGTTCATTTAGTTTTCTTAGTTGTCACTCATTTCAAATTTCATATCAAAGTTAAATAAATAAGGTAGTCATAACAGTGATATGGGGCATGTAGCACTTGAATGTGTTGGAAATTTAGTGCAATTGTGGAATTGGATCATACATGGAAATAGGTTTGGAGGTACGGAGTGTACACCTATTCAGTCACTGGTTTTTCCTGACTCTTTTAGTGGTTAGAATTAAATAGGTGGTTACAAATATTTAATTGGCAGGTTTGTCTACATTAGATATTGTGTAACAACTTTTGCCTATTTAAGTGGCAGATTTGACTGCATTAATGACCATATATTTAATTTGGTCATGTAATCACTAATTCTTAAATTATGGAGGATAATTATAGAAGAGATTAATTGGCCATTAATCTCTCATTAATTCCGTTTATAGGTTATGAGTTTTCCCTTATAAATAGGGATCACAATTGCATGGAAAATACATAGAAAACAAAAACACATAGAAACGCAGTATTCTTGATTTGTGCCTAGAACAAGAACAAACACTTGGTTTTATCCCAAGGAGGTATTCGTGATACCTAGGAATAGGGTCGAATAATCTTCTTTGGAAAGTGATTACACGACTTCAAGTGATATCCGATAACCATCTTTGGTAATTAGCTAGGCTATTGATTATCTTCACCATGATCTGGGATCTACTACAACCAACAATCAAAGAAGATTATTTTGTGATAATCAATGGATGCTACTGTTATGAAACACATAGCTTCAAACTTTGCCAAGCTTGATATGTTTAAAGGGGTGGACTTTAGAAGATGACAGAAAAAGATGCACTTCTTGCTTTTCAGCATGAGTGTGGTGTATGTGTTGACTACTCCTATTCCTAAAAATGGTGGTGATGATCCAACCATGGAACAAGTCAGGAAGAGGGTCAAGTGGGGTAATGATGATTATGTTTGTAGAGGTTTAATCCTCAATGGTATGTCTCATTCTTTATTTGATATTTACCAAATTGTTGAATCTTCCAAAGAACTATAGGATTCCTTAGAGGCTAAATATATGGCTGAGGATGCGTCAAGTAAGAAGTTCCTTGTTGGTAATTTCACAAATTACAAGATGACTGATTCAAGACCAGTCTTGGAACAATACAGAGAACTTCTTGGTATACTTGAAAGGTTTACACAACATAAAATGAACATGGATGAATCCATTCAGGTGTCATGTATCATAGATAAACTTCCCCCTTCATGGAAAGATTTCAAGCACACCTAGAAACATTTGAAGTATAGACAACTCATAAAAGAACCAAATGTAACATACTACCATCTACATGCACTAAAATGTATAGTTATAACAGACAACTTTAAAAAATTGTCCCAATCTACGCAATGTGCCAAAAATTGACACCGTTCGTTAAATAGTGGTAATAAGTAGTTGAAGACCATGGCCCTCGAGGACGCGTCAAACCTATTTGCATTACCCAAGGACGATGCATCATGGATGGTTAAAATGAAGAAGTCGGTCTTGGCTTACTCATCTATCCCCGATGTATCCCAAAAGCTTACCCTGCCTCGCTGAGACAGTTACCATTAAACCGTTTCGGTTGTGGTCTGGGTGAATCGCCATACTGGTAACCTGCCAACAAGAAAGGAGAATTATTTGTTGTGAAATCAAGAATAGAGAGAACAAATGGAATTATTTGGCGTAGACAATAAAAAGGTATATTTAGCTATTTTACTTTAAATATAAATTACCACTAGGCCACCTTAGAGATGGTTTTGAAAATGCATGCCCCTTAAATGTCAAAGTAATGCAGTTTGAAAGAGAAAAAAAATGTTGGGCTTGGCATGAGTTTTTGTTTGGTTTTTCAAGAAACAACTATAAGGTTTCTTTTCTTATTTTGCAAGTAAGATCCGTATCCCAATTTACTTATTTGTCGATGACATTGATTTTGGTCAGCAAACCATTCTACATATTTAAAACAGTCTTTTACACGTACAATATCATATAAGCAAAAACCGAGAGAAGCTTACTGGTGAATTATGAGCAAAGAAGTTTCGTGACGCAGTAGTCAATGGGTCCCAAAAAAACGCGGCCATCTTCGAAGCCCACAATGACAGAGGTCTCTATGTGATGAAAATAGTAATCGACTTTTGAAGACTGGTCAACAAAACCTAAAAGTTAACTACATCAGCATGTACCAACAAAAACCATTTCAACTCGTGATCCTACCCGTCTATTTTTCAATTCTACCGAAAGAGCCTGTCCGTACCTTACATTCATGACCTTTATATTGTGTAATATTTCTGTATCACTAGCACGCCTGCAAAGTAAAGAAAAGTCAGTAAAAGTAATCTTTTTAGCTAACTAAATAAAAATGAAAATAATGCAAGTTTTTTACAAGTCAAGAAGCCGCAATTTAGAGTCCATACAGCTTCCCATCACCCAATCATCATTCTTGCCCAAACACATACACGTGACCGGACTCTTCCAGTTATGAGATTTTAATTCTCTGAAGATAAAAGGATTGAAAAACAAAAATTAAAGATCTTGTCAAGTGTACTGGGTAAGGGGGAATATAATGATGTAGACTACTCTCACGTACCTAAGATGTCAAGGGTCAATTTCGCGTACCGTTCCATCAAAACAACCTGCTAGGATGTTATTATTACTTGTTGTACATAGAGACAACACATTGCTCTCAAGTTTAAAAATCTGCAAATCAATTATTCTGTATAACTTTTAGCACTCAATACTACGCTAAAGAGCCAATGTCTCGTCCTAAATTTATTAACAAAAGCACAAACATAACAAAATAAGAGTTTTCTCTATAACAATATACCACATTTAAAAACTCGGCAACATATGTTAGGCATTTTCAAATAATATACTAGAATATCCCCATCAAATACAAAAAAAACTTTCATTTAGATACAATAAATCACTATAATGCTCTTTCCGCAACTTAGGGAACCCTTCGATGTCATGCCAAAAACTATGAAGATCTTTTCCAAGTCATAACATTGACTTTGGAAAAATAATTTTAGGGTGTTGTCTTGCATCGACTCCTTAGATATCAATTTATGTAACAGCATATTCACGGTACTTCGGCGAAAAGACTTGCTATCATTCATACAAAGCAAAACTATGCAAGAGAAGAAAATGAAACATGCTCGGATTCACTAGAATGGGGGTCCCACACACGCACAAAGCAGTCAGACCCTCCAGATACAACTCCCTCTCCCTGTTAAAAGATGGTAGAATAAAACATTTACTTACCTCTTCACCAATTAACATAAATAAACAGCGTTGAATGAGCTCATATGATGGTGTGAATATGAATATATGAATGATATATCTCTTTCTTGGGTACCCATTTAAAAACTATGAAAATTCAATGACCATAGTACTTTTTTTATTTGTTTACTTCAAAAAATAGATTATAAGGTGCCATGTTTTATATAGTGATATTCGATAATCGTTTATACTTCATGTACAATGGAACATAACTATTTCAATACACCCTAATAAAACCAACCAAGAAATTTTATACCTCGCCATTATGGTACTCACGGTTGTTGACACGCTCACCAGTTGCTAAATCCCAATAGTATACACTCCCGCCACCATTACACGAGTAAAAGTGTAAATCGTTTCTACGATAAGAATAGAAAAATGTAAGTTGATTTATGACGGTAAACAATAATCATCCTAAATTAGACCACAACAGAACTAGACTAGAAAAGAATCTTACGAGGTGATGGCGATGTCATTAACTTCATAGTCGTGGCCTCTAAAGGATCGATGATACTCCTCTTCATTAGGATCCCAAAGACTTATTACCATAACTTCACCACCGGTAAGTAATTTGTCACCCGAATGATTACACCACGTAGTTAAAACTGCATCCTTATGTGCTTCTCTTATGCTTCTTTTAGGCTTCATTGAATCCATTCTTAATGTGTGGCGGTGGCTATATGGTATATCTTTTTTTTCTCTGATGAAAAGAGAAAGTAAAGGCTGAAACTAACTGAAACCCTTTTTTTATCTTCTAGAGAAAATTGTAATTTTCGAATAGATTTAAGTGTGTATTTCAATATGCGTATGAATTTGAATGTGATGGAGGTTGTTATATATAGTGGGTGATTAAGAAATGATGATGGACGGTTTGGATGAAATGAATGTTATGCGGATCGGTGACATGGTAGGTGGTGTGGTTTGGATCGACGACATAGCAGATGGTGAGCTTGGATCCGTGACATGGCACATGGTGGGTTTGGATAGATTAAAATGATGGTAACATCACTTTAACATAGGGAAGCTAGGCTACTAAAATGGTTGTTGAGTTGATATTAAATATCATGTACAAAATCTTGAAATACGTACTTCAAGAAATGTATAGTTTTTAATCATCAACGGCTGACACTACTTAAAACTAACACACCCTAACTTTCTTTCACCCACTATATATAACAACCTCCATCACATTCAAATTCATACACATATTGAAATACACACTTAAATCCATTTAAAAATTACAATTTTCTCTAGAAGATAAAAAGGGAAGGGTTTCAGTTAGTTTCAGCCTTTACTTTCTCTTTTCATCAGAGAAATGAAAAGATATACCATATAGCCATCGCCACACATTAAGAATGGATTCGATGAAGCCTAAAAGAAACATAATAGAAGCACATAAAGCTGCAGTTTTAACTACGAGGTATAATCATTCGGGTGACAAATTGCTTACCGGTGGTGAAGATATGGTAATAAATCTTTGAGATCCTAATGAAGAGGAGTATCATCCATCCTTTAGAGGTCACGGCTATGAAGTTAATGACATCGTCATCACATCGTAAGATTCTTTTCTAGTCAAGTTTTGTTGTGGTCTAATTTAGGATGATTATTGTTTACCGCCATAAATCAACTTACATTTTTCTATTCTTATCGTAGAAACGATTCACACTTTCACTCATGTGATGGTGGCGGGAGCGTATACTATTGGGATTTAGCTACTGGTGAGCGTATCAACAACCTTGGGTAGAAAAAAAAGGGGGGGGGAAAACAAAAACAAAAAAAGGGGGGACCCCCCCCCCCCCCCCCCCCCCCCCCCCCCCCCCCCCCCCCCCCCAAAAAAAAAAAACAGGGAAAAAACTACCATAATGGCGAGGTATAAAAATTCTTGGTTGGTTTTATTAGGGTGTATTGAATTAGTTATGTTCCATTGGACCTGAAGTGTCAACTATTATCGAATATCACTATATAAAACATGGCACCTTATAATCTATCTTTTGAAGTAAACAAATACAAAAAAGTACTCTGATCATTGAATTCTCATACTTTTTAAATGGGTACATAACAAAGAGATATATTATTCATATATTTATATTCACACCATCATATCAGCTCATTCAACGTTGTTTATTTATGTTAATTGGTGAAGAGGTAAGTAAAGGTTTTATTCTACCATCTTTTAATAGGTGAATGTTATTAGATGCTGGCAGCAGGGAGACGGAATTGTATCTGGAGGGTCTGACTGCTTTGTGCGTGTGTGGGACCCCTGTTCTAGTGAATCTAGGCAGGTTTCATTTTCTTCCCTCTTGCATAGTTTTGCTTTATATGAATGATAGCAAGTCTTTTAGCCACAATATTAGAAATATGTTGTTACATAAATTAATATCTAAGGAGTCGATGCAAGTATAAGAAATTTGACAACACCTTAAACTTATATTGCCAAAGTCAATGTTATGACTTGGAAAAGATCTTCATAGTTTTTGGCATGACATCGAAGGGTTCATAAGTTACGGAAAGAGCATGATAGTGATTTGTTGTATCTAAATGAAAGTTTATTTTTTTGTATTTGATGGGGATATTTCTGGTATATTATTTGAAAATACCTAACATATGTTGCTGAATTTTTAAATGTGGTATAGAGAAAACTCTTATTTTGTTATGTTTATGCTTTTGTTAAAAAATTTGGGATGAGACATTGGCTCTTTAGCGTAGTATTGAGTGCTAAAAGTTATGCGGAATACTTGATTTGCAAATTTTTGAACTTGAGAGCAATGTGTTGTCTCTATGTACAACAAGTAATAACAACATCCTAGCAGGATGTTTTGATGGAACAGTACGCGAAATTGACCATCGACATCTTAGGTACGTGAGAGTAGTCTACATCATTATATTCTCCCTTACCCAATACACTTGACAAGATGTTTATTTTGTTTCTAATCTTTTTCCTTCATAAGTATTAAATCTCCGTTACTTGTAGTGTCCCGGGTCACGTGTTATGGTGTTTGGGCAAGAATGATGATTGGGTGATGGGAAGTTGATATCGGGTCTCTTATTTGTGGCTTATTGACTTGTCAAAAATAACTCAGCATTCTTGTCATTTTTTATATTTTGGTAGCGAAATAAGATACTTTTTACTGACTTTTCTTTACTTTGCAGGCGTGCTAGTGATACAGAAATACTACATAAATATAAAGGTCATCAATGTAGGGGTCAGGCGTCTTTCGGTAGAGAATTGAAAATAGTGCGGATTAGGATCGACAGTTGTATTTGGTTTTTTTTGGGTTACTTGCTGATGTAGAATCCTTTTGGGTTTTGTTGACTAGTCATCAAAAGTCGATTGCTATTTTCATCACTTAGAGACCTCTGTCATTGCAGGCTCCGAAGATGGCCGCGTTTTCTTTTGGGACCCGTTGACTACTGATTCACGAAACTTCTTTGCTCATAATTCACCGATAAGCTTCTCTCGGTTTTTACTTATATGATATTGTACGTGTAAAAGACTGTTTTGATTATGTAGAATGGTTTACTGACCAAAATCAATGTTATCGACAAATAAGTAAATTGGGATACGGATCTTACTTGAAAATAGAAAGAAACACCTTATAGTTGTCTTGGGAACAAACCAAACAAAAAATCATGCCATGCCCAACATTTTGTTTTTCTTTCAAAACTGCATTAACTTTAGACACTTAAGGGGCTATGCATTTTCAAATACATCTCTAGATGGACACTTGTATGGTAGTTATATTTAAAAGTTAAATCGCTAAATTGACATTTTTTTTTTATTGTCTACGCCAAATAATTCCATTTGTTCTCTCTATTCTTGATTTCACAACAAATAATTCTACTTTCTTGTTGGCAGGTTACCAATATGGCGATTCACCCAGACCACAACCGAAACGGTTAAATGGTAACTGCCTCGGCGAAAGGCAAGGTAAGCTTTTGGGAGACATCGGGGTCTTGACTACTATGTGTCTATGTGGGAGCCCAATTCTACCCCAATTCTGGTCAACGCCATAGGTTTCATTTTCCTTCCCTATTGCATAGTTTTGCTTTATATGAATGCTAGCAAGTCTTTTTGCGAAAGTATTGTGAATATGTTGTTACATAAATTGCTTTATATGAATGCTAGCAAGTCTTTTTGCGAGAGTATTCTACATCATATTATAAAACATAACAAACACCTACTCATTAAAACTATCGCTATAATCACTTATCATAATCATAATCAATTAGCCTTAAATCTAAGCATCATTTCATCAAATATACACCTATAACAATCAAAACAGCCTCAATATGCAAAATCACAAACTATACTAAATCACGCAAACAAAGAGCGAATAAAACGTAACAATAACGGAATTATAACTAATCATCAACATAATTATATAACGAAATAGTGAAAATAAAGCGATAGAAGACGGAAGAACAAGATAACCGTTGTATTGAAACCTTTGTATTGAAGCATGCATGGAAAAACAAGATAACCGTTGGTTTTTAAGTGATTGGTGAGCTTTAAAAGTTGGAACCCATACCCACATGGACATCGTGAATCATATTTTTAACGTAGCAATATATTACCAAAGGATAAAAGATGTATCTTCTCTTCAAAAAAGGCTTATATATTTGTCTTATGTGTCGTTTGTAGGATTTCGCATGCTCATATTCACAGTTCGAGCATCAGCATAGTTGTGAACGGGGCAGAAAGATGGTGGTTATTAGACCGAATGAAACTTAAGTAACCGAAAGACACACAGCTGAGGATAAAAAACCTGAGCACAAAATCGATCGCAGACCTATGTGTGTTTACGTTGCCAGCGAACTAGCAAGTGGATTAAACGTGAAATGTCTGTTGTTTCTTCGGTGTTGATCATGCGTCTTTTATTTTTGTTTATTTGTTCTTATATATTATAACCTTATAACGTGTTAAAAGATTAAACAAGTTTGATGTTGTTGCGGTATATACAAAAGTCAAGAATGGGTGCCTTTGTTCTTGCGATTTGTCAGAGCAAATATGAACATCAATTCACCATGAAAATCGCTTTTTTCACCCCCAACCCTCTTTGTTAAACTAGTATAGTAATAAGCTAATACTCCCTCCGTCCCATAATTATTGTCCCCCGATAAAAAACATACAGTTTAATAAAAGTGCATTTATTACTGCTTTCTCTTTCTTACTTTTTGACAGAATGACAGTTTTACCCCTAGCTAATTAATTAAAGTCTTTTTTAAAGTTCGTAATAATAATTTCAAAAATAAAGTACAACGATGAAAAGTAAAAGTGCAGCTATAAAATAGTTTACTATTTACTTTTATCATGGTAAATTGAGATTGTGGTCAAACATCAAACAAATGACATTTCATGAGAAAGGGGCATATCTTCTCTCTTTGTAAAAAGTATCCGTCTTTACTTACTTCTTTTTCCAAGACAAGCATGTGACTTACTATGCCCACATTATCAGTTATTTATTCTGGTGTTAATGGCCACATGGACCATGTTTTCTCATGGCAGTCGAAGGAGTAAAGCAAGAAACTTACCGAGGAGCTGAGACTAACATGTAATGAATCTGTACCAGAAGTTATAGACC